>LZCU01203816.1:7135-25069 GCA_001663935.1 Asymmetron lucayanum | reverse complement strand
AATTGCTTACACATGTTCCAACGAAGACGGACATTGGCACAAATTTAAAAGATACTTTTATCGCACTGCATTATCATTAAAGTCTATCAGTCAAATAGGGAGAGAACTCGATATACATTTTAAAAAAAGCATTTTTTACAGAATTAACGGAGCGACTGATCAAATTTATGGACAAAGTCGTTGTTCAAAAACAATTCACTTAAAAATGATCTCTTAAATTGTGCTAATCTTGTAGATTATAACAATGCAGATGAGCTTTCTTTCAAACTTGTAATTCAATTACATTTTCGGGGAAAACCAACATAATTCCCCAAACTTCAAACATTCCACGGAGGTATGAGGTCTATGAGCTCTTCTTGTGATGTATGTCTGTTGAGAAAATATGATTATTAAATAAGGCCTAATTTGCATTATTTAGTTGGATTTGCATAATGTATATACTGTGTCATTATTTACATAATACTTGGGGTCTAAGTCCAGAATTTTATCACTCCTTGAAGGCCAAAACCTACAAACTTTTCTTTAGTAACTCTTCAGAAAATGACTGAGAAACCTACATTACAATAGCATTAAAACATGACACCAGTACAGCTAATAATATGGAGATGTTGTTGCCCAGATATCTACTGGCCTGGACTGTTTCCTACATAATCTAAGATATAAAACCAGGATGTTAAGGATTGGTTACCAGGTTAGTAGGTTGCATTTTATCTGTGCAAGATTTAACACAACAAAGGAGACACTGGAATGGATGGTACCATTACAGGGGCAGACAGATCTTACCATGTGTGGGAAGCTGCCACATCCGGCCACCAAGGTTTAAATAGGAAGCGGCATCCAGGCTGCCTATGTTAGATTAGGGGCTGTTTCCTAGGCCGTCCTTGACTGGAACACTTACCAAATGATGAGAACTTCATAATTACAGCATTATCTAATTCAGGTGGTGACATATTTTGTGAGATACAAATTGTGCAGATCGATGTATGTAGTTGGTATGAAAATACTATTCTGTTCATGGTCTTGAATGCCGGTATCTTTATAATCCAGGCATAATTGTAACTGGGATTAGGAATGGATGATATGCAAATCAGGACATGATTTTCATGATGACTTACTAGTATGAAGTGCCACTGTTGTTGATGGGGGAAGGGGGTGGTGAAACTCTGGCTAATCTTGAGACTGCCCTCTGTTCTGAACTTTCAAAATGACCCTTTGATGATCATCAGAAAGCTTTTTTGCAGATGACGTATTCACCGTGTTCAGATGTGTGTGTTACAAAGTAAGCAAGTGACACTTCTGTAAAACTCTCCACATGTGCTAATCGTATCTTCCTACTGATTTTTGTCCAAAGAAACAGGAAGATAGTGACAACAAAGCTTGTGCGGTCCATTACCAGCTGTGACTGTGTTTATAGAAAATAAAGCTTGCCTTTGGACTGTTCCATCACACAGTGAATACAGGGGTGCACTGCAACTCAAACTCATTTGACCTGTGGAAGCAGCATAATGGTACATTCCTTTCCTTGGCAAAACATTGGCACTGGATGTATCATGTATGCAACTTTGCAGGCTCAAGCCCAGGACACATGAGTGATGATTTAAATACAGTCAAACCTGGGTGGGAGACCACCTATTCAAGGCAACCACCTGGCCAGGGTGACTGCTTTTTTGCCACAGACCATTGAAATGTGCATAAGGTTGGGGTCCCTCCACTCAGTTTAACCCACCAAAATCTGGTCCCACATCCTGAGACCTCAGAGGCAGATTTCGAGGCCCAAGCTGGAATGTTGAAAGTTCACAGCACCTTCATCATGTTGAATTCTACCAGAGTGCTCATCGACATAACAGTGAAGTCTGGCTGTAAGGATGACAACTCTGGTCTTTACCCGAATGAGCAACTTCTTGTGTCACAAGCCAAAATTGATTGAATTGCGTTGAATAATACAGAATAGCTTTGTTTTTGTCAGATCCTCTCTGGTCTGAATGGTTGCTCCATTAATTAACCACAACAAACACAAAGAAGTGTGGACCGGCAGCCATTCCTGGACAGGAACAGGTGAAGATAGGTAGAGCATTAGGCAGGCTGGACCATTGCTTGTTTATTTGTTGTGAAGTTGGACAAGTCTGCCAAAGCTCCGGCCCTGCATTTTCTCACGCTCCTAGGGTTTATCCAGCACGGTCGGATCTGCAGCTACCAGGGCGGTGACACCACCACCACCAGGGGGGCAACAAGAACAGAAAACCCATGAATTTCAAAGGATGACATTTGAACCTGGGCCTGCACCCCAAACTCTGTGTGCTTTCTTTAGCGCAGGTCATGTGATCGGCCCAATTGTATCCCATATGTTGCCTGGGTGGCAGCTGTAACTGGACGCTGTAACAGAACCCCGCAGGTAATGAAGACAGACCACAGCTAACAATGGAAAGGTAAATAGTCTGTCTATATCAAACACAGTCCATTTCCTGTCACTTGCTTAGCCTTGTTTGGACAGCACTGTGAATACGAGTCTTCATCCTCACCTGACCTGTCCACCTCTCCCAACACTTTAACACCCTACAGGAGCATTGTAGAGCTTAAATCATTCTTTCTTAGTCTTCCTATAGATACCAGGGTAGAAAGGGCTGGGGTGGCAGAAAATCTGCTCCACTGTACTTGACATTGTGGTAGAAGGAATGTTGTACAAAGTACATAAACTCACAGCCCTCAATCTCAGCGACAAGGAGGTAAGTACCCCTCAGATCCCTCTGCTATGTTGACATTCTTGAGGACTAATCTCTACAGTGTGGATATTGGTAAATAGCAGTGAAACATCCCATGTTTGGGTTTGAACGGTGTGGCAGGAGTCGGCAATAGCTCCAGCTCCAACAAGAAACCTGACACAAGAGAACAGGAAACAAGACATGTCAGACATTTTGGCCAAAACAAATAGTCCTCTCTTCCTCTCTCTCTGGAACACTGGTAAAATACAACTGGCGCAGGCAACACATCACAACACACTTGTTTGGACCCTCAAAGGCTTCAGGTCACATGACCCGAAAGGCATGGTTGGTCCAGTTAAGCTCATGACCACCCTGTTTCCCTTCCTGCACCACTTTACCACAAGGTCACGGCAAGGAGACAAACCTTGTCAAAACTGAAAAGAGTAACCAAACACCTTAAAGAAGTAAAAAGAAAAAAAAAGGGAACAAGTTCAAGAAGGGAATTTCAAAGTAAACAGAAATGTTTTCTTAACATTTAGCTATGGGGACCAAGTCAATAAGTATATGACTATCTATAGTTCTCCATCAGTCAGGTTGGAAGACCACAATGTATGTATTGAAACACGTTCAAGTCTTGCTTGTAGCAAAGATCACTGCTTCTTGCCAGGCCATCCTCAAATCTTTGTATTGACTAGAAATCTTGTAGCCTGGATCCCAGCCAGTTCAGCTTTAGTCTGCTCCCTGCCAGATAGCTTACTGACAGTGTGCTAATGCAGGATAGGCTGGCATCCAGGGTAGAAAGCTGGATAAGTCAGCAAAATAGGTTCAGCTCTATTAGCACAGGATCATCATACAGCCAGCTCCATACACATGATGCAGTTTCAGTATCCATATGAAACATCAAAAATAAGACAACTGCAGGGCTCTCGCCAGCTTGAATTTTTTTCCCATCATCTCAATTCATATTGGCAGAAAACCTTTCAAAACGCCATGATTCCATCAAATTCCCATGTTTTGTTAATCTTTTCACCCAAGATTTACGTGATTTCTGAAGGATTGTTTCTAAAATTGTTCCGTCGCAGACATCAATGTTCCGTGAATTGAAGGAAAAACGGGTGCTGGCGAAAGCCCTGGACAACTGTAAACTTTCTCTTTATTTGTCAACATTCCACAACAACAAACTATACATCATGTTACTATGGCACACTCAGTACAACACAACACAAAGGATTAAATCATATTTGCTCCTTCCCATAACACCCACAAAATTCACTTGGTCATACAATGTATCATGCATTGCATTAAAACCTCACATATAACATTATCAGTGTCACCATAACTATTATCAGGTCAAAACTGTATGTGAATGAAATATATATAGTATACCTGCCCAGTATTGGTCCAGTTCAGTTGTTGCTCCAACCATCCCTGCATCCTGCAGTGGTCCCTGGGATACATTCTCATCACCGTCATAGAGTGTCATGTTGTCGGTTGCTGACGAGTGTGCAAAATAACTAAAGGACACTGATAACAGTTTGCATGATTTTTTATGTGTTTGTAGGTCTTGCATTAGGTACTGATTTGAGCCCTCCAACAGTTTCTTTTTGTACTGCAGCAGTTTTTATCTGTTATTATTGTACCATAGCTTTGGTGATACATGTAGGTAACCCTTGCATCAAATGGAAAAGTTTGGTCCCTCAGGCAGCTTCTGTTGGAACTGCAGCTATCTGTCAGTCAGATTGTAGAATCTAATCAAGCAGGCTCAAAAAGTTTCACTGACACGGATTTCTGTTAACAAGTATTTTTCCCCAGCAGTTTTTGACACGGAGACAAAGGTGAAAATACCCTAGCAGCTCCATGTGGAACTACAGTCATCTTTCAATAATTGTTGGTTGTATACTATTCTCACTTTATTTCAAAACTAGGAACCACTTAAATGAATCTGTCTTGCCCTTTTCAGATGCCAGAAAAAGACAGCACACCTATACAAAACCAGGTTATCAGACTTATCAGGGAGGCAGGATACATATTTGTAGCTGCCACTCACTTGTACAAAGTGGAGAGTGACAGAAACCGTGCTGACTGCATGGAAATCATCACCTTTCAGGTCAAAAGTGGTCAACTCACAAAACTACTGTACCTCTGGACCTCGGTCTGATGCATTTGGACCGGACACTGTTGTACTCTTACAGGAACCAAGATGGTATGTAGGAATGCAAGTGCAGGAAAAGTGTGGTGAGGTAAAACGTAGCAGTCCTCTGAATCTTGTATGTCAGCAGTAGAAAGTGCTTGTCATCTGGCAGTCTTCAAGTCAGAGCCTTCGGCCTTGTCTACAGTGCCTACCAATTATACATGTCAAGAGTGTGCTGATGCAGCCACTAACTCCATAGACTTTTAGATAATAGTCCTTATGTGGAAGGACAGGACATAAAACTGACAGTGGATGCAATCTGATTGACAGGGTTAGGGGGCAAGCCTTACATATTGAGAACACAGACTACAACACCACTCTCTAAGAGCAGTCCAAAAAAGACAACGGCTCCTTTCATGAAGGGACAGAAAGGTTACAGTAAAACTATAACATGTTATCAGGAAGGCCTGCTTCCCTTGTCTGACTGACTTCCCAGCCTGACTGGAGAAGGGACTGACCAGTTAACAGGGAGTAAGAACAGGTGATACATTCTTTAATACACTCCAAATTGCGAACAAGGTTGTCTTGGATTAATTTTTTTCAGAAGTTTATATAAGAGCACATCTTTGTGTAAGACTACATAGAGTAAAATGGTAAACTGATACTATAGTTTTAAGACCCCTTCCACCATTCAGTTTCTTTAATGGCGCAGTTACAGATGTTGTACGTGAAAGTTTTTTCAACTAAATCAGGCCTAAAATGTAAAATGATATTGTTCACGTTTATAACTGAAAGTTACCATGTAGCTTTCATACCCATCTCTCTTGAAAGCATAAGATGGCAGTTGAAAATCCCTGTATCATTGACCCATTGCAAGAGGAATGTAGATTCTAACTGCACCATAAGTGATCAAACTTTTGAACACTAAAATTTAATTTTGATTGAACAAAACTGCATTGCTGCTGTACTGCACTCTACATACATCAATTTGCAAGGGACGGTCAACCTCTGAGTCTCATAAGGTCTCACTTTGGAATTAGTCCGAGTCAGTTCCAAGTCAAAACATGAAACACAGCATGAATATGTGTTTTGAGTAGTCTGTAATTCCCTTTCAATCCATTCAGCTGAAATAAAACATCTTTTAGATGATAGGTTGTTTGTAACTGAAGAAATAAGTCAGCCAAAGTCTATCGCCCAGCGCTTGGTCGGACGTATACAACCCGCCATTAGGCATGCTGCGTTCGGGAGCTACCATCGCCACATAGCTCCAAGCGAATGGTAGCTGCTCGCAGATGTAAATGCAATAAAAAGGGATTGTGTGCAATGATTTCGTAGGCCTTTTTTTTATGTAACATATGGTTGATTTTCTTTTTGGCCCTTATAAAACATGTATTTTTACATTGCCACCAATGGGATAGCATACTCTGGAACGAGACCAGTTTTGCCTCCACATTAGTTGCTTTCCTGGAGTAGTGTAATATCACTGTTTGAATGGAGATTTACAAGGGTTCCACAGCGTTTTTCAGGTGTATTAGTTTCATGAACTTTGCTTGACAGCAGAGTTTTGGTATCATGACATTTTTAACACAAGTGTATGGCTGTGTCATGGTTGTTGCTTGGTTCTCGCACTAAAAAGAGCACAAGTATATAAGAATTACTGTGCTACTTTGTTCATGGTTAAATTGTACATATGCCAGGGACTAGAATGCAAGGGCTAAGATGCTCAAATTTGTTTAAAAATAACCTTTACTAAGGTTCAATCTCACAACTACCTAAAAGAAAAGATGATGGTATACCTTTGATTATATACATGTAGTGTAGAAAAACTGTCAACATCTGTAACTCTGTTTGGTTTGGAGGGTGAAGTTCTACAAAATGAAAGTTCGTAGCATGAGTATTTGCTAGATTGCAGAAGAAAGCAACCAGGTTTTCTAAATTAGAGAATTCATGGCTCACTTTTCTAGCTGCGCCAGCCTCTGAGGCTCTGCTATGCTGGACTGACAAGTGCAGTCTGTTTATTGACAAAGAGGCCGGAAGTTCAGAGGTCAGGAAGCAACAGGCCCTGCCCAAGTCCCTCCCCTCCAGGCGAAAGGAAGAAAAATTGTGTGGCGGATGTATTGTGAAGGCTATCAGTACACATCTGTCAGCCGGGGGATTGGTCAGATATCTAGTACAGCCTGTTGGACATACCCCCTTGGATTATAGCAGCATGTCCTTTCAAAGCACAGGGGAAAGCTGTAGATGGCTGGACAAAATAATTGTGACCATTTGCAGGCCAAGAATTTGCCAGGATGATTATAGAGTGACAGAAATTACCACTTTGGTCTAAGTCGGAATGTCCTACCTGGAGGCAAAGGAAGCCACTTGTGTAAAATGTGGCCATATTAAGGGCTGCACACAACTGCATAAGTTACCAAAGGTATGTCTGACTTAGAAAATTTCTTCTTGGAATTATTCACTTCAGTCAGTCAATGCCAAGACCCTTTCCAGTACTGCAATTTGGATCAATCTGCCTACTCGTTCAACTTCCTGTCAAGACCTTCCAGTATGAACGCAACTCAGGCACAGTTCACACACACAAAATGCGCACCTCCACAGCATGAAAAAACACATTACTAATCATGTAAATCTGCCCAACATGCGAGAGTCTGTTTTGTTATGCATCATAAGGTCGCATGGAGGCTAGCTGGTGTCAATTTTTGGGACACACAGTACTGGGAAAGAGAACACATTCTTTTTAAACAAAGTATCCTGGGAACGACAATTGAATACCAAATTCCCCAGTGTGCTTATGTTGCTCCCATGACTTTCTTTTTGGTGACATAAACACCCTCATGGCCCTATGGATTGAGATACATTAAAATCCTTCATTCATGATCTGTTGCAAAATCTGGAGAAAAAAAACACTACTTTGCACATTGTTAGGCCCAGCTAGCTGCAAGCCTGTCTCTGTCAGTAAAAGACATGCACACATAACAGATCTATGATTAGAACCACTTGGGTTCCTTGGGACACATGAAATAGAAAGGGACACCTCACAGCACAGACGGTCTCAATCTTTCGTAACCTGGACACCAAACCCATGAGCAGTTACCACCGTTCCTCCTGGGTTAGGTGTCTAGGTGAAGTCTTTGACTTCTCTGCACTGCTAGTGACCAGCCAACTGTCAAAAGGCTGGCTGTGTGCCTTGGAGTAAAATTCAGTTTGTTTAGAATTTGACACCATTTTTAAAAATAATTTTGGCCTCTACTCAAAAATGGGAGACTCATACAATGTGGAATCAACTGACTGAAAGTAAAACTTTTCGCATCAGGCAATTTACCTGGAAACTGCAAGGATTTCATACATTAATATGACATGGATTTCAACTTAAGTTTGGTACCTCCATTAACCTCCTTATGAATCTTTCATAATCGTGCCACAACTAATAGCACATGAACTATACTTTTATCTGGCCGAATGCAACCACTTGTAAGACAATTCAACACTGTTAGAAAAACACTCTCAACTGGAACCCCTACTTTTCAACAATATCAGTTCCCAAAAATTTGTCTTCTTTCAGTGGGTTACATATCAGGCAATTAACTTATGGTAGCACCACTGTTACTTGAATGCCTGCGTTTCCACATTTGTACCCAAATGCCTTATCAACTGGCTGACAAGCCCTCTCCTGTGCTTCATAAAAGCACTGGGCTGGGCTCAGCCCCCCACCCAGAACACTAAACCAACATGAATCCTGCTTGCCAAACACAAGAGGTGAAACTTTTGTCTCCCACAATGCCCTACATCATCAACTACACTTGAATGGACGCAAAGAGACAATGGAAGCAAACAGACTGGAGTGAGTCAACTTCCGCGAGTGCTTGCCGACACAGAATGCCTGAAACACCAAGGTAACACCCCCCAGTATATATCTAGCGCAGAAACCTGATCTGGTACGGCATCATAACAGCCTGTTTGAACGGAGGCGGGAGAACAAGCTTGGGCGACACAATGTCTACTGTGCAAATAGGGATGATGGACTGATATGATAAGCCAGGAGGTCTGACCACAAAACAAGTAATGTTTGTCATGATTTACACATGGTGAAACCTTGACTTAGCAAATAGGCTATATGGTCATGTCTTAAGGTTAGACAACTGCACCCTTCCCCTATTGCTTGAAAGGACTCTCCTATCTGAGTCATTACAGCCTTTTACATAAGAAATAAATCCTTTACAGATAATCTGTTGGGGCACAAATTTTCCAAACCCGCTGGTCTGTCACCACAAAACGATGCTGCGGTTAAATTATGCCCAACCAGGTAGCCAGCCATGCCCAAGACATCGCAAATGCAATCTGACAACTCTGCTAAATCGGTGGCTAGCTACCGTAATGAATCCTTGCAAATATTGGACAGCGATGCCAATAATGTTTGCACTGCAATCAAGGCTACCAGGATAGTCCCACCCCTTCAGGGGAAGTCTAGCATGGCTGGGCCCCAGATGCTTCTTTCTGTCCCTTCCTGTTTGGCTGCTTCGGATGGCCAGCAGCTCAACTTTAGGGGACTTTACAAAACTAAAGCCTGGGGCAACAACAAATCTAAATACCAGCATTGTCAGTCTCCCCTATGTACACAAGTTGGAGACAATACGGCAGGGCAGAGGCTAGGGTTTAGGGCACAATGGACCCAGGCCTGCACACACCTTCCTATACAACCTCAATCCTGCAAGCAGCTCCTATTACAAGTCCTAAGAAAGATGTACACACAACCTGTCAGACCACAAAATGTCTGGCACTGTATTCCACCCTTCAACAGTCCTCCAGTGCTGTACAGTTGTGGGACCTATCCTCAACAGAGCTACCCAGTTATGTCAAGAATGAGCAAGACCTAGGTAGGAAAAAATGCAAAGGTAAAAGGGGCATAAATGTTGGCAGTATGGACAAACATGAAAGGAGTTTTACAAATTTGTTGATCCCAACATATTACAGTAGTCTGGGCAAACTCACTTCTTGTGGTACCACCAACAAAACATTCTACCCATTGGATAGGCAGGAAATATACCAAGTTACTTTTCAGTTGAAAAAAAAAAGGTTCAGTCAGTTTTCATGTGCTAATTAGAGCATGAGCATGAGTGACAACAAGTGTCTGTCACTGAGATTTGCGACAGTAAAATAAGTCAACTTTGCTAGGATGGCAGAGTGACCTTGGTCCTTTTTGAGCTGTTCTAAGACCACACTTTATCTCTTACTTTCATCTGATGATCTATACAGTAAACAGTCACACATGCACACACACAACCTCAAAATTACCATAGGAAACAAGCTAGACACAGTGTTGTCCAATTTAACTCAGTAACTCGAGCCTTTTATTGGTTGTACTGTCCCCACAACTGGCAGTGTTTAACAACTTAGGTATACTCCAACTTACTACCAACACTACATGAACTCTATTTGACCTTAAGGCATTTGGCAGAAATAAATATCATAAAATAATAGAATTCCAAAATATTGATAATAAATACTTTTCTTCCACTAGCAACAGTTGCAAATAAAGGTGTTGAGAAAACGACTTAAATATCTTAGGAAGAGACAAGATTTTGTACATGTACACAACAACTATACACTCTTGCAAAGGTGCTACAGGCTTTGCTTTCTCAACAGATTCATTCAAAATTTCTTATATTTTCAATATTTTCAGGAATGATACAACAAATCATATAACACTGTACACATCTGCACACACTATGGCACCTCTCTCAAGATAGTTATATACAAAAATAAACATGTCCAATAACCTTTGTCAGATGATCTATTCGGGACTGAATTTGTAGTGTGGTGTATTATCTTCTGTTTTTATATAAGGAAAACACTGTCATTCACATGTGCTAGGGGTGGAGTACTAGCCATGACTGCTGTTGGAATGAAAAACAAGGATTGTTGAAGACCAAATGACAAATAGTGCCTCAAATCATACCAACTTGGACAGCATGCAATCTTTCACGCGAGTTTCTAGAAAGACAGATGCAGAATTTTCTGTTTTGAAATCAATAGAAAAGAATTTTTCCCTCCTCATAGAGCTAGAAAGGTCAGCTTTAAATGTGCGATGGAGGAATGCAGCCAGGACCACAACAGAAGGAAGCCATACAGACTGAGAGTTAGGAGAGGAAATAGTTTCCCCGGGGGCTCTCACCAAACCTGCCAGCCAAAGGAACCCTGGTCCATCCAAATATGCACAACAGCAGATGAAAAATGTTGGAGTCCGAAACAGGGTAGAAACAGAATTGAATAGATGTGACTTGAACCCCAAACAATCAGTGTTAGTGGTTTGATTATAAAGAATACTGAGAACTAAAAAATTTGGCAGACAAGAAAAAAAGGGACAAATTCACTTCCCCCCATCAAATTATCCAGTGGAATAATCCTCAGCATCCTCTCCTGAGATGATACCATCCAAGCGAGCGCTGTTATTGTGGACTGGCACAGGCTCCTTTTCCCCACCAAAGATTGGCATATTTGTGATAGGACAAACCCACTAAGTGCGGAGGCCATCTTTCTGGCAAAATGAACTAGTTATTACCATAAGGAGCGTATGCCAGAAAACCCACAGATCAACAATAACAGTGGTCGCTCGTAACGGCTTACCTTACAACTTTCCAAACTTTCTCATGCAGGTTGTTCTTGTAATAAAACCAACAGGTTCTGAACAATGCAGATAATTCCAGACTACCAATGAATATGTGGACAATGAAAATAATAGTTACAAACATGACATCTGTAACAACAGACTGAAAATATTGTGTAAGCATTTTGGCAGAAAACTAAAAATCAAGAAATGATAATTCAGTAAGCTAGAATGTACGGGCAATATATGTTCCTTCATACAATTTAGGGGACAAACTTGGGGGAAGGCAAGAGAGCTGATTTATGAGTACAAAGCCATACAATAAGCATGACAGCCATGGCGTAAGTAACCATCTACAGACATCAAACAAGAATTCTGGTACCTTGACTTGCTTGAGAACAGACCTGACATTGCTGGCATAGCCTATCACAGATGGACATTTACCTGTACAGTTGAGTATGACCATTTCCTGTTTGCTAGCAGTTTGTATCGTAGGTGGTGTTCATTGTCCGACTTCTACACGAACATCCTTTTCTATGTCCTGTGTCGTTGCAGGCAGCCGTTAGTCTCATACATCCTCGCACAGGAAGGTAGCACAACAGGCACGGAAGAAACATCCCCATGAGACCCAGCGCAGTCCAGCGCAGGAAGCAGTGTTTCCTACTGCAAGAACACGGGTTGTCTGCGCAGCGGAAATCATCATCATCACAGCTGTCTTTGCTGCAGTGGTAGAATATGCCTTTCACACAACACATACATGTCGCACACTCTAGGACATCCTCGCTCCTACACATGAACCTGTCCCCACAGGATGCACCGCAAGATGAACACCTGCATCTCCCACACTCCGAACAACGCAGGAAAGGATGCTCCTCCGATTTAGCTTCAGTTTTCACCTTGATTTTACATTTCTCTGTCTCCTTTTTTACAGTGCTTGTGTTGTGCTGAAACTTGGGTTTTTTGTGTCCAACAGTTCTTACCTCCACATGGTCTCTTCCAGCCCTACTGTCCAGTCGCACAACAGTATTGACAGATCTCAGGGACCCAGTAGAAGTTCTTTGTAGACTGTTGTTATTTTTGCTCTTCTTGAAGGGGTCCACGTACTCGTTTTCCGCCCTGTGAGGGCTAGGTTTGATTTGGTCTATGGAGAGAACGTCCTGCTCGTTCTCTGTGGTTTGTGTTCGTGAGTTCGTGCCGTCCCCTGAGCTCTGTTTTGACCGTCTACTCGCGCTACTCCGCCCGCTACCCTGCCGTACAAAGTTGCGGCTGTCCACGGTCGGGTTCCGTGAACTCCGAACGGAATCTCGGCTACTCCCGTCGTGCGACCGTCGCGAGTTCGTCTCCAAGTCGTGGCCATTCTGTTGCCGGGCGGCCCTGCCGCCTCTGCCCGAGTCCCTCGACCCTCGCGTTCCCGAGTTGTTATGGACATGCACAATTTGCACCCCTGTCCTGGTACCACTCCTAGCAACCCCGGGTACGGGAATCAACCGGCCCGACTCCCGGGAACTGCCCTGCCTCTCACTCCGCACGAGGCGGCTGTCTCCCGGGTCGTCCCGCCGTGAGAAGGTTTGTGTCCGCGGGGTTGCGCGGGGGCTGTCCGGGTACAGCTGGCGGGGTAACCACACAAGATCCGGCTCCTTATGTCGCACAGAGTCTCCGGTATGTGGCTGGCGGGTTCTCCGAGGCTCCATCTAGCTCTCACGGCGGCCCCGCGATTCTGCAGGAAAACACAGAGGAGAGAGACCATTTTAACGACAACCATAACATTCTCCAACTACATCCGGACCCTGAGTCATGCGACCGGGGATCGCGGGCTTCTTCCGTTGTGGCTAAATTTATACCCGGCTTCCGTGGGAAGCGCGGCTCTGTCCCGGCCTCTCCAAATACTGGAAGGAAATCTCTACCACCTCATCACCTGATACTCGAGACACACCGGATTCTTCGCGACCATGCCCGCTGAAACTCATCCCCCGGCCTGCCTGAAAGGGTGTAGTGCAAGTGGGAGGCCCCGAGTGCACCCGTTTGTAAAATACAGGCTTCATTCAAGCATAAGCAAAGAGCGGAAACGCGGTTTGACGAGGGGGAGAGGGGTCACGCAAACCCCGTCAGCCGTGGCAGGGCCGACATGCCGAGATCGGACAGATCCTGAGGTCAGGAGAGTTTACAGAGAACGGCGATTACTCACTATAAAACCCAAACAACGAAAAAGTCCACACAATAAAAGGATAACCACTAAGGAGCAAACTGGCAAGCCGTCACACCGCCAGCTTCGCTCTAATTTCAACACACGACGGGAATTATGAATGAACGCCGTCCGCACGCTCTTGTACCGTAACGTCTGCCCAAAAACTGCTGATCTGTACTTACAAGCCCTCCATGTAAGACCATGGAACGCTAGCCCTCCGCTTCTTCCATGTTCCCAAGCCCAGCAAATCCTGCGGTGGAGGTTTTTCAGAGCTGAGCGCAAGTTGGCTTCCCTCTATGTGTGTTGGTGGCAAGTCTGCCAAATATGGAGGGCCGCGTCAATTTCATGTAACCTGACACCTCATTAGTGGCCTCTGGGGAGAGTTACATCCGGTCCGCTTCAAGCTGATTGGTCAGAACCTAATCCTTTCATTTTATCAAAGGGGATAGTGTATTCCCTGACCCGGTCCACATGCTAATGGAGCTGAGGTAAAATAGTATCCCAACTATTTCGGTGAGGGGAGCAAACGCAGCACACAAAACAGGACCAGTAGTGAGATATCTCGTCCGGTTCGGCTATAGGAGCGATAGTGGAGTATTAGTTTAGGTGCAGTCGGCTCGGCGGTTTTGGTATTCAGGAACTACAGCTATTCAAATCCGCAAGCCGGGCATTTTTGTTGGGGCAAAGAACCGCGCGCTGAAGTTTTCACAGCCACACGCATGTTGGAAAGGAGAATTGTCTGCTTGCTTTTGTAGTCACGCTCGGTCGGGCTGGTCGGGGTTCGCGGCCCACTCCCTGTGTGCGAGCGGAGACAATGAAAGCCTCCAAACAAAACCAGAACCGCCAACCGCGACCACAAGAGGCCCCCTTTCTCGCACAGTTTTCTGTCAATATTCACATTCTCTACCCTTGACCTGGATTGCAAAAACTTCATGATACCAAAAACATAGAAACGCACCGTCACTTTGACATGACTGAATTTGGAAAGACAGACAAGAAACTGCTGATCACTACTTTTCCCAGTCTGATAAATCAACACTCATGTCATGTCTGTCATGAACAATATGAAAAAGGCGCTTATCTACCTTTCTGTGTTTTCGATGTCTCAATCTTACCAAAGTTGTGTCTACTTTTTGTTAAAAACACCAGATACATAGTGTGTTTTGATTCTGGTTCTGATGCCACACTCCTTTAGAATCTAGGAATTGTTGGTGCCAAATCACAGACGACATCCACACAGGAAACGACGAGCAAATATGTCCGGAGCTCTGACGTTCTTCCTCCCAGCCTCAGGAGCTTCTTATCAAACATTGTAACAATTTATATTTGCGCTCGCTCACGACAAATGGAACTATTCAAATTTTACAGACGTCAATAGCAACACAGAATTTGGAGAGGAAATGCTTCTAATCTTTTCTTAGGAGACTGTTGTTGCAGTGTAATCATTTAAATCGTAGCTTAGTGAACGCCAGAAAAGTTAGCCGACAAGAGATGGTGAGATGGTTCAGTTGGCTCACTGGCCACGGGATAACAAATGGGGGGAGATGGGAGGGGCAAACGGGGCAAACAGCTTCCGTTCGATGTATCCAATTAGCCACAGCAGAGAACACACATCGCAAAATTCGACAAACTTTACCTGCAATCCACATCCTGCCCGGCCCCCTCGACAGCGGATTGTCGGTAGAACACGGGCGCGTGCTAACAGAGGCTTTTTCCAGCCATATGAAACTGATCAGTGGGAACACAGCAGCTCGGAGCGGGGTCGGCTGCCCTCCGTGTTTATTCTGCTTGACTTCCGGATGTCATTCACTCATACAACAAGCGCATCCTCCCGCAGCCTGGGCTCAATCCACTCCTCACCGGGGGGTGCCAAGGGGTCAACAATCGGACTATACCACGCTGAAAAGGGGTGCATTGTCAATAGGGTGATTGACGGGGGCGAAGTGGCTTGACGTGACCCTTTCTTCGCCTCTGAACAAAAACCCGGGCAGTGAACGTTGATCCAATATTTGGAGACCTTTTGTTGTTGCCCTTGGAACAGGTGGGTTATTTTTGTAGAGCTTGTTTGGCTGGTGACGTCCGGATGGACTCACTTCCGATGTTGCCGCATAGTTAACGCATTTGGGATAATTCCAGCGCAGCTGGGTCTTGCACTCTTTCTTTTAACAGTTCAATGCCAACTATTTCGCAAGTCTTTGTTTCGTATCATTCTTCCATCTTGTGGAAGTCGTTAGCATGCTGCAGAGACTTGAAAAAATCACGACCAGAAACGTCGTGCGTCGCTCGTGCGTAGGCCGCATGCGCTCGTGCGTAGGCCGTATGTACTCGTGCGTGTCGGCGTTGTGTTTCATCAGGAAATTTTGAGATTTGTTATTTGAGAAGAATTTCATTTTCGTGACCAGTAACTTTGATATAAAAGAGCTGTAGTAAATATTATAGGTCTTTCATACTATTGGCATTTGAATACGGATAGAGACGAAAATCAAGGATATGAACTTTGCAATGAGAACTTCAACTGTCTACCCAGGCAAAATAAATTATGATAATTAATATTTTGAAATGATAAGTACATGGGATATACACATGCAACATTACGTCACTTGGGGATGGATATTTTCATGTGTAAAGCATACGAAGCAACTTGCATGGTAAGATGAATTTGGAAACACCAATTTCTTTGCACAATGGGCATGGCTCTAAACTCAGTATTGCGATAGATTGTGCAAATTATGTTGCTACCTGCATGGTTGAATTAATAAAATTTCATATGTGTTGGTGAAGGTATGGGGTTGACTGGTACATTTCTTTCAGTTTTACACACACACACATCTACCTTGGGCTACATTGTCATCTTACGCTGAATGGTCCCAAACTTCTAGAAATTCCCTAATCTCCAAGCAGATCCACGGTAGCAAGACCGTAGCGCTTCCCAACAGGCGCCGTTTGCTCTAATAGCCTCACGGCCCGGTAGCGTTTGTGCTAAGAAAACAGTGCGAATAGCTGAGGGGGAACTTCACGGTCTACCGGGGATCTGCCTGGAGATTATGGAATTGCTAGAAGTGAGGGACCAAGGAAATTATTTATTATATGTCCCTCCCTGTATCATGTATTCACGGTAGTAATTTATACACCATGTATACCCAGATAGATGCGCCTGTGGGCACCTACAATGTACTGTGCTAATTGCTTGGTGGGCGTGGTTTCATATCATGGCCGAAATGAGCTGAAAATTCGGCATGGTGTTAGGAGTGATTTGGAGGAGTTTTGTTGAAGGAAAAGTCTTGCTTTTTGCATGCAAAATTTGGCATACTAGAAGATCTCTATATTGGCATAGTTATACTGTATTATTAATTGTCGCCCATTCGTCACTTTTTGTGACCCCGGTTACCACAGCCATCTCCCCAGGGCGATTCCTAACCGCAAATGAAAGAAGCCTTGTTAAAGAGCCCCGAGTGTCCTACATGAAATGTCCACGATGCCGTGTCAGATAGTATAACTCTGTAACGAGACACCTACTGTTATACAACCCATTTTCCAAAACGTTTCGTTTTTCGCCAAGGAAGTGTCATGTTCATATTACTTATTGATATTTCTAAGGACTAGCCTGTGTAACACAAGCTCTTTGTCCGTGGCCCGAGAGAAGGCCGACCGAAAAGCTAGGTTTAGTCAGGCTATTCTAAGGACTACTGTGAAAAAACGTCAATACATAAAAGATTATCTAAAGAGGCACAGAAGTTGATTTCTTTGAAACAAAATTCTTTATGGCAGCATATGGGTAGTATAGTTCCAAATAGAGGTCTACGCTGACAAATACATGTACATGTTTATTGGTAGTAGAAATTGGCCAAATGGTGAGAAGAAGTTGCCGTGGGATTTTAGCCAGTCTCGGACGAATTTTAATAGCCAGCTGGCAGTTACTCATAACACTGATTTCACACCACTCAGCCAGATTCTTAGTTTTTTTCCAGCCAGATGAGAGTGGTAAAGACCTAAGCTGGGTACCATCCTCGTAGTTTACGCTATTATTGAATAACAACGTCATATTCGCTCCAGTTGTCGCAATTGTCAGTCCCACTCATACCTTATTGGGTCTCGTAGCGTTAGCATGCTTTACTTTTTGTGCGGGGACTGAGGGAAGGATGGCTAGCTCCTTGCCCTTTTATTATCGTGATCGAGACAACTCATCTAACACGGGGCGCCCGTTTAACGTCCCTTCTGAAAGGCAGCAAGACGGGCGGGATTCCAACCCTGGCGTTGAAGTCCGTACGGATTGGGACGCATGTGATAAAGCTGCAGGCTCGACCAAAGTAAACTG
>LZCU01203800.1:0-11324 GCA_001663935.1 Asymmetron lucayanum | reverse complement strand
TCACTGATTTCCAGCATATATACTGACCTTCAAATATGGGATGAAAAGTAATTAAAAAACATGAAAATGAACTGACAACAGTCTGTACAATAAATCGCTCAACATTCCGTAGTCATCTGTTTATGGTCCCAAAGAAATGTAGTTTCGTCGTGCCGCATGCCGACAGGCTCTCACGTACTTCCGCATATGACATGGGCAAGACAAAAACACATTTCCGGGGGAAAACATCTGTCTGACTATGTTCGGTCCTGCCCTCTCTGTGTATGTAGGTAGATCCTGTCTCCTTCAGGCAATTTTGTAGTCTTAGAAGAAGAAAAAATAGATTCATGTGGCTTAAACTCTGGTGCTTTCTGTTTTTGCAAAAGTGTGTCAACTTCTTGTTGCAAATAAAAGATATGAAAAGGATAGAGTTATGATATGATAGAGTATGATATATGATAGAGTATGAGTTAAATTGTTGCATGATGGACTGTACTTGTCTCTTACAACAGATACCACCATACTGGCCCTATCAGCAGTGTATATGCCTTAAGAGAGGGACTGGCAAAACTAGCAGAGGAAGTGAGTACATGTATATCCAGTAACAACATTGTATATGGTACATATGATGTACCAGTACTGTGGTACAGGCCTTTCATGGTTGGATCATGCTTTCCAATTCCAGGAGTCTAAATCTCATTGATATATTTGCAGGGCATGAAATCCTTTTTTTCTGTTTTCTGCAAGTTGTTTGAAATTCTTTCTGCAAATACTCTAGCCTAAACTACTGATTGCTGCTGAGGGTATACATGTAGTACGTAACTGATTTTATATTCTGAAAAATTGTGATTTCGATTTTTTTTCTGCAATTTTGATAATTTAAGCATGAAAGTTCATCTGCGTTGGTAGGATACATTAATTAATTTTGTTAATTTTCCCGCGTTGGGAGTAAAGTGTAGCATTTCTATAATTTTGATAATTGTTTTGCAATTTCTACAGTGCAATTTTTTCACACCCTGGTCTGAGTCTATACAAATCTGAATCTCTACTGTTACCTCAACATACATGTACAGGAAATTATATATAAAGGCAGCACTTGCTACATGTACGTGTGACACATGTGACTGGTAAATTGTAGGAAAGAGTACACTGAGACCCAAATGTTGTTCAGGTTAGCATTACGATTAACAGACTGGGATCCTTCTGAACTTTGTTGAGAATGTGATCCATTTTTTATGGATTCAGGCATCCATATCACATAGTGAATTTTGTATTCCCTTTGTTCATGTTCTGTAGGGTCTGGAAAACTGTATCCAGCGCCACCAGCAGAATGCCCTCCTGCTGCATCAGGGTTTGGAGGCCATGGGACTTCAACTGTGGGTCAAGGAGAAGGTATGGTCTGAGTACAGGGAACCTGTTAGGTTTAGGGGTCATTTTAACCTTTGTCATTTGGCTACCCAATGTTCATTGGTTATGGAGGTATGTAGCAGGGAGAAGGTTAGACCTAAAAGGTCTTGGTTTTTGGCAACCTCTCAGTGGTATGTGTGCAGAAAACTTTCAATCATGTACATGTACAAACTTATGGAATTCCGATTTGGGGGGTGGGTAACAGGGATCTCGCCAGCACCCGTTTTTCCGTCAATTCACGGAACTTTGGTGTGTGTGACGGAAAAAGTTTAGGACCAATCCGTCAAAAATCGGCCAAAATCATGGGTCAAAACATGAAAAAACATGCGAATTCGAATGAATCATGGCGTTTTGGAAGGTTTGTCTGCCGAAGGGAACTTGGTTGACGGAAAAAAAATTCGAGCTGGCGAGAACCCTGGTGGGTAATCTATTTCATAGTTTTTTGGGTTGTTTTTTTTACATTTTTTGTTTGTTTCCCTTCTAGGCTGCCAGACTCCCCACAGTGACAGTGGTTATGGTGCCAGAGGGAGTGAACTGGAAGGATGTGGCCTCTTACATCATGAACAAGTCAGTACACTTAAAATGGACATTCTTACTTCCTTACTTTGTTTTTGAAAAAGAAGTATGGTTTATATTGATAAAAATTTTCTACATAACTACAAGGGATTTGGCTGGATTTTGCCTCCTTTAAATGTCTATCCTTTCAAAGGCTGTGGTTAGTCTATCAAGTCACTGTTACAGTAGATGACTTTAAGTATGTGAATGTAAAATTTTGGGAAATAGCAAAAATGAAGAAAATCTTTAGGTTTGTGGTAAAAGGTCCCCACGAAAACGATTAACATAATAAAAGCAATTGCAAATATTTCAAGATTTACAATGCACAATATTGCTTCATGTCCTATCACTGTGACACAAGTTGTCAAGACATGTAATAGTCTTTGATTTTTGGAAAGAAATAGTTACATTGCAGTTGATATGACTGCTGCTAACATTTTAGACATAATGTTTTCCCTTTTCTAGATACTCTATTGAGATCTCTGGAGGACTGGGGGCATCAGCTGGGAAGGTAAGTGCCATTTAAAATTATCATTAAGCCTGCAATACACATATTCACAACAATGGACTAGAAAAAGATCATCTTTTCCCCATGCGAGCAGCACTGTGGGATTTCATCAGTTCACTTATGTCATATTTACAAATAACAAATCTTACAAAGAGGGACTGGAAATGATGTACAAAGCCTAACTTTTTTGTTCTTGACTTACACAATGTAAATTAGCTTATTTTGTTACGCATATAACATTACATGTACTAGACTTCAGTATTTTACCCATGTGCACATATGTATACATATACAGTATATCATGGAGTATCCAGTAAGACAGGAACAAACAATAAAGGTCTTCTTCATATGTGTAGGGTCAGTTTGAGTGGATTTCAATAGTTAACATACAGTGTGTAATTAAGAATGAAGAGATGAAATATTGGTATGACTATGGACGGTCCAAGGTCTTGAGAAGTAGTATCTTGTGCGCTGAATGGCTCATGTTTTCCAGGCGTGGCGTATTGGCCTGATGGGGCACAACTGTACCAGGGACAACGTAGAGCTCGTCCTGCGTGCCCTGAAGGACGCGCTGCAGCACTTCGGGGTGAGAGTCCAGGCACGGCTCTGATCAGGGCTCACACAGGTGCAAGGTTACACGGTGGACTGGGCGGCCCACTCACACCAGCCAGACAAAAATGGTCATGGCACACTTCCTGGTCTCATACCAGAGTTTCTGTGACACATACCGCATTCTCATACCAGAGTTTTTGTGACACTTCCAGCATTTGTGTGGGCTTTAATAACTCATGGAAATTGTCAATTTTCAGTGCCTTGATTGCTTCAGCTAAGGTCATGGGATAGGTGAGGTGAGGTGGGGTGAGGTGGTTAATTGGTTCATGACCCAGATGACCATAGCTTCTTGTGTGTCACACAAACTGACCAGGCTGGTTGTGTGAGTGGACCATTATGGTGATGGTCATTTGCCAACACATTCTAACAAAACAACTATTTAACAAACACCCAAAGAGATTTCTGTAATATTAGTTAGTAAATAAAATTTTAAAGAATAGCCTTGATGAATTTGACCTCTGAATTCCAGTTTACCCAGCCTTGACAACTGATCGTCTTGGATGATCCTTCAATCAGCTGATGTTAGAATCCAAATCAACTAATCATGGAGTGGTAAAAATCAAGTAGGCAGTCAACTGATCTTAAACATTCCAGCAAATGATATATCCTGTCATTTATCATGATTTAGCAATGTCAGTAATTGCAAATACATGTACCAAGAAGTGCAAAGAGTGATTGTGTCCAATAGATGAGATGGTGTTGAATGATGATAAGTTACGCACATGAAATGTGCCTTATATATGTTTATGATCATATTTCTTATGATTAGCTTTTATGGGATCCTGCCTACCCCTGCGTTAATTATTTCATCATAATTATGCAAATTGATGACGAGTTGCATAAGTATGAGATGGAACTTTTAGGATGTTTGAATGGAATGATTTGGTGGTGATTTCCCATAATACCCTTGTAATCAGTGCCACAATACAATGCAAATCCATGACATATAATTACTTAACTCTGCAATGATTTGACTGCAGTTTTGATTGGTGATTGTGATTTGCAAATTTTAACATATATATCAGAACAATTGCCAACAACTACTTATATGAAGGAAAAATAAGAAGTCGTAACCTGATGGACTTTGACCTTTGACTTCCAGTTTACCAAACCTTGACGACTCCACTTGGATGGCCGTCTCACAGTGACAAGTCTTCTTGTGTTTTTAATTCTTATAGTAAGTTAAAGTGTAGAACATATACTGTATTACATTAAAAAACAATTGCTGCACTTCAGTTGTAATAAATTGTTGCCAACAATCACCAGTCAAAATTATTATCAAGAATCTAACTGAAAGATATTATCTTTAGAATATACTGAGTCTGTTCTTTTTAATGATTTAGCAATATTATGATGATCACATACATTTGTGAACAAAGAGGCATTTGATACGCACAAATAAACCCTTAGCAGAGATGGGTGTGTTGAGGTGAATTGTACCAGTTTTACAGTACATTTTATTGTAAAAAGTACAAAGTAGGTGTTTTTATTGCGGGGCATGAAGACTGTAGTCCTGTGAAGTTGACGGAATAAAAAAAAAAGGGTGCAGGATACAGTGCTCTGTCGGAATGTTTTTCCTATGTGTGTGGAGTTTTATGTGACAGAAGACCTGAAGTTGTAGCCTGGAATCCACCCTTTTCCAGCTTTAGTCCGCTCCCTCTGATCACTACCCCAGCGATCCAGAGGGAGCGGACTAAAGCTGGAAAAGGGTGGACTCCAGGCTACTGAAGTTGGGCAATGTTTTGTCAGAAATTACAGGAGGGGCAACGGAATTGGGGGATTGCAGAGCATGAGATTTTATTCTCTTCATACACCTTGAATCAAACAGATACAGGGTGTTCCCTCAAAAGTACCCACTACTTTAAATGGTTACTATGACCAACTCATAAAATGTATTGTAATAGTTAGATTTTCAGAAAGTACAATTATGCTTTCCAATAATACCTTAATAACATTTTTCCAGCCATGCATTACAGAGCATTAGCAAGTTAAAAATTGTATGAAACCCCGTTTGGTTCAGCCATGTTGTTCTTGACATGTTTAAGCCATTAGCATAACCGTACCCAACTGTACCCCTGCAATGTTCACCTTGTTCACAATGGCTAAAGCTGGACCAAGTGGGATTTGACATACAATTTTAAAATCGCTAATGCTCTGCGATACATAGCTGGAGAAATGTCATTAAGGCATCATTGGAAAGCATATTAATTATTCTTTATGAAAACCTAACTATTACTGTCATTGTACGAGTTGGTAATACTAACCATAAAGTAGTGGGTACTATTTTTGGGACATCCTGTAGAATGAATTCTGCCTTAGAATGACACTTGGGACTATTATATTCTTTATAGGAGTGTTGAGGGTATTTTTACTTGTACAGCACTCTGGAGTCTTAGTGGATTCAGAGCCTATCTACTGGTAAATTATTTGAATTGCACTCACTCACTCTTGAGGCGGTTTACCAGGTGTGAAAAAGAAAAGATACAATGAAACATAAGTTTTCACCATGTTCTCACTGGCTTTTATTTGTTGCATATATTGCACAAAATACATCTACAGTTATACTCAAAAGGGTCCACATTTACAAAATGGACTTGTACATACAAGTAGTATAGTAGTGGAAGAACAACCAGTATTATACAGGTGGTGCACGATCTACATGTATATAAAGTGAAAATGAGAACCTAACATGCTCATTGGCTACAATGCTGGCAAGGCCTTAGTGAAGATTAACAGTCCCCTTGCTGACTTCTGTTGAAACCAGTACAAATTTTGGGAAACAATGAACCCACAGGAGGATAGTTATTTGCAGAGTACAAAAGCAGACATCGAAAGATTTAGAATAAGTTGAAAAACACGAGGCATATCCCAGAATCCGTGCTCAACTGTCAAACACCTCCCACCTAATTAAGTATGCAAGCCTATATACAAATCACATGAAGATTTACCATTTACCCCCATCCTATAGAATTAGTGAAATACATGTACAACATTGGAAGCCATACAAATGTTTTCTTCTTATTAAGCACTGGTCATTACACAAAGCCCATAGTTACTTTAGCTAGAACTTCTCAATGCAAAACTCTGAGGGAATGTGTTCTGACATGTACTGCTTTAGGCCAGTCCCCACTGTAGTTTATATTGGGGTGTCATGATGGTGTCTACTATCCATTCACACACTGGTGCTACATGGTAAAACACCAGTTTGTCACAATGCACTACACTTGCTGTTTGCAGCGGTGCAAAAAAATCAAGCAGTACATGCCAGACCCTGCAATGAAATGCATGTAAAATCTCTGAACTTTTGCACCAGCATGTGATATACAACATACATGGCATAAACACATATCTGCACAGAATGCTTCAGTATGCATACATGTATGTCAAAATTACCTTGGTGTATCTTCAGTACAAAAATCAGTATCTGCCATATGATTTCCCTTTTACTAACATTTTATTCAACAGCATGAGACTTGATCTGCAGTAAAGCACATATGGTAACATATTGGTCCAAGAAGCTTGTTTACATTCTATCACAAGTCACTATACAACAATAAAGAATTCACTAGTGCACAAAATTACCCTTTCAGCAGTTGCAGCTCTGTAATATTTTCTATAGTTTTGTACAGGATGGGGTATCTAGGAACTATGCTTCAATTCCCACCAGGGAGCGATTTGACAAAAACAGTTGCAGAACTGTCCATCAGAGGTATACAAATGTAGGTAATTAAGATAGAGTGGTTGTTGTCTACAGCTTTAATGAAACCGTTGTCAGCAAATGCAAATCATACCATACATTTACTACAAGGTTTCAAGTCTTTCAGACAGCTGACACTTTCCTTTCCCTATCGATATGCTAAAGTGCTTTTTGATGAAAACTCGTCTGGAGCAGAATTACAAACCATATCCACCACCCTTGGCATAAACTTGTACAAATATGGACAAAGATGACAACTTTCTTATTCAATGTAAAAAGCAGTTGTTTCAGACAACTGCACCTCACTGACACTGTAATTGTGTTATGACATAAATGTATTATGTTTCTACGATTGTCTTGAGCTTAGAAACGTTGAGCCAATATACACCTGCTGCATACGCCCACTGCACTTTGAACCCTTTGATGATATTGTACATAGAAACAACCTTACAGTACACATTGCGATTACTGAATGTTTGTAGGCTATGGCCATGGCAGTGTACATCAATGGTCCTCTCACCATTTTTCCACACAAATTTGATTCTGTGTATCACAACCTCAGGCAATCCCTAGTTGATGCGAGAGGAATAAAATTTAAAGCTTGTTTGCAATTACAGGATATTTGCAACACATGCTCATTTTTTGACAGATTCACTTTACTGTTATATGAAATACTCTCTCATTTAACAATGGCATATCAAGTTGTCCTAATTTCTTACCAAATAATACAATGTCACATACCCTTGTCTGTGAATCAAAACAAGTAAGAGCTTCTTTTTTGTGAAATATCCCCAAAATTCAAGTTTACAAGTTATTCATAAAATCAAATTTTGTCTGCAGTGAAGATTACAAGAGCATTTATTCTTCATTTTTGTCCAAGTTTTCTAATACTGTGTAGAACTCACTACAACAGTAGCTGCTATTCTTGAGGAAACCAAGACTTCTACTGTCATGTTTTATTGTTCGAGAACCACGCAAATAGATCCAATGGCCAACCGGATGGGTACCTGAGTTATGTGGAGTATTGTGAACTGGGGCAATGCTAAGATTGCTATGGCAGCGAGACTATCACAATTTTGCACTATCCAACCCTCAGACCTCATAAAATACAAACGTTAATAAGAAAATACTTGACAAACTTTGTACACATGTATTCCATGACAAATGCTGGTAAAGTGGTTTCCAACACATATTAGTAGTGACCATCACCTTACGAGCTATGCATGTTTGAACACAAACTATTTGTCCACTAGACCTTTCTTTAATTCTTTCAAACCAATAGGAATAAATGTGAGGAAATAAAGCCAGTTAATCCTTGTGTAGTGGGGCTAGCTGTAAATTAATGCAAACTGTCCAAATTGTTCAATCAGAGGCCAACCAGTCGGAGACATCATAGCTGTCAAAATATCATTAGGAGACAGTTTTCCATTTCAAAAGTCCATTTTCACGTTATTAGCTGAGGGCAGTAAAGAACAACTTATTGTATGTGGAGGTGGTAACTGAAATGGAAGGGGGAGGGGGGACGTCCAAAATGTACCTGGAAAGTCCGATGCTGAATTGTCAAAAATGGTACCAGCCACTAAACATCCTGACAAATTTTAGTGATATACATCAAACTAGCTGCTTCTGTCACCGATTGTGACAGTCTACACAACCATGCAGTCAATGGCAAATCCTTCCTTTGAAAAGCTAAAAAAGCAACTGTTCATTTTGTAGAGAAACACTATTGTACCAATTGTTCAGAAATGCATATTACACTTTGCCAGATTGTGGACTCCCATTTGAAAAGCACTGGGGACAATAATCAGTAAGAATATCATCATACAGATATTTCGCAGTGAGAATCTGATCTCTTGTTGCTAGCACCAAAACATATACTATTACCCTGTTATGAAACTACAACTGTTTTGTAGCAATACTTGAAATACTCTACAAGTTACTCAACAGACTTTAGTTCTGCATACAGTGCACAATGTAGTTGCAAAAACAACAGAAGCTCTGATCTCCACTTTGATTGCATATAACCCAGAGTTTAGGTAAACTTTACAACGTTTCTGTTGTCCGTACGTGTGTAGATACATGTAATATGCACATGAGGAATTTCCTAAACCTTATTTTTGTAAGAAGTACCAAGATATCCCTCTAAATGGCCAGCAAGATAACTTTTCTTCTATTATCTTGTTCTAATACAGCTTTCTAACATATATTCAAAACATTTCCAAATTATCTTTGTGAAAAGAAAGATTTCGATCTTCAAAATGGATCATTTAGTTCTAGCAACCTTAATTCATCGTTTTGTAAAGAAAAATTAGAAACAATCAACAACAATTCAAAAAGCCATTGCGATATGATACTAGCTCATGGACTTTGTTTGTAAACACTGTGTGCGTTAAACTTGACTTGTATATGAGGTGATGTGCTTTCTTGTATCTAACGGTGCAATATCAACAGGCAATAACTCCTATGCTATAACTGATTGTACAACACATGGGGAAAGACAAACACAAGAACAAAGAAACTGGTGGTTTTCAGTGTTCAGGGATACAGTGTTGAGAAGAAGTTGCCAATTCTAGCTGAGCAGGCCTAACCGCACTTCATGTCGAACTTCTACCATCACAAATCCTACCTGGGCAAAATAAACTAAACACGGTCAATGTCAAAGCAAAGTGCTGTCATGTAGAAGCTTTGTCACCTGGTCTCAGACTATTATAAAAACTTCAGTCCTCCGGTGTTGTGATTTCCTTTACTAATCCCTGAATGTTTGCAATCTTGGACAACTCCAGTGCTTTTATGATGGAAATATTCTTCAACCTATGACTTCTATCCAAGTACTTTGAGAGCGTATAGAGACCAGAAACTTACTTTTTTTATGATTACGACTGAAATACTACCAGCAATTAGCAGAAAGAAATACTGATAGTTTGTGGATCAGTACCCATGACCAGACAAAAGCTTTTAGAAGGGGAAAAAGGAAAAGCAAAACAAATCTGACACCATAAACTACCATGAAACACTGTGACAAATAATTAACTCCCAATCCTAACAATTTGGAATAATCTACATAACCCAAAAATATTACAAATTTAAACTGTATACCTAAGACAGTTTTGCACAACATATTGCATGACTTCTTCTACACGTTAATATGATGAACTTCCCACCCCAAAACGATTGTCCCAGCCAATGACAGGCTTTACAGTTGATCATGCCTATGCAACTAGATCAGTCTAATTCAAACCTTTGTGCTTTAATTTTTTTTACCCTTTCCACCTCAACAAAACCTCCAAAATAAGGTTATTTGTAATTGTTGTAACCACGGAAACGTCCTTGGCAACCAGCAACCAGTTTCCATGGTTACTGACAACAATTACAAACTTGTGTTGATTCTGCCCACATTGCACACTTCAGCTGAGAGTACTTGTTGAGCTGAACTTTTATAGAATAGATGTAGTTCAACCTACATTCATTACCTCCAAAAACGAGAATCCTTTATCTCAGTAACATAACTTCGAAGAAAGCTAAGGACTGATTCCAATCAGAACATAATCCAAGTTCAACCTCAACCGTAAACAATATGCCCAGCATCAGAATGACTTACGCCATCCAAATGAGCATCAAGTTGGGTAAATATCCCAAACAGTGACCACATATACTGTACAAAAGGCAGATCACTTGGGATTGTACTCTGGAAGTGCCTTAATCTTCGCCTTGTCTTCTTCGCTGTCACTGCGGGCGATGAAGATCGTGTGTCCGTACCCGCACGAGACCTGGTGGATGTAGATTCCATCCAACGTCTTCACCTCTTTAGGAATGGTTGATGACTTAGCTTTGTTCTCACCATAGCCCTGCAGGACATGGAACAAGTATTAGTGCCATCTATCATATGTTATCAGAACTGCAGCAAGGGTAGAGCAAACTGATTTGATTTATTAAAATTGCAACAAGGCAATACAAGGCAGCCCAGGCAGCATAGCTGATTTCGAGCAAACTAATTAGAACTAGATGTGCTAAGAGGCAAGGCTACATACCATTTGAGCTTTGTGGGACGTACCCAAATGAGATTATACGTCGTGTCGGACATTAAGTGTGGACAAATATGCACGTTTCAAAATGTGTAGTTTTCTGTTGCAAAATGACAGAATTTTTCTTTATGGCACGTGCCTGGCAGCTGCAATTATGTCGCTTATTACTAACCTTCTTACTGCCACCTAACTCCAAAACCAGTACAGATTAGGTAGCTAAATGGTTACTTCGGAGTGCCAATGATTAAGTCTGTGAGGCTTTATATAAAGCTACGCCCCCTCACCAGCTCTCCGTATGTGGGGCTCGGTCCCCAGCTGATGGTGCTCTCGTCCGCGGCGACCACGATACTGCGGTTACTGCAGCCCACGCTCCTGACGTCCCAGCCGCTCAGGTCCTGGATAGGTTTGGGGTACATGTTGGCTTCTCCTGTCGTCTTGGTCTGACCCCACAGGTACAGCTGGCCTGTGTGGAAGTACAGAGGTCTCTTTTTGTTTTTAAATTTACTTCATGTTCACCGCAAAACAAGGCTCAAAAGAACCACTC
>LZCU01203743.1:16128-28547 GCA_001663935.1 Asymmetron lucayanum | reverse complement strand
TCGCCAATATGATATAGTACACTTCTCTCCCATGTATTGCAAAAAGCCCCTCCTCTTTTCTACCACTGCTACGCTGGGGGACACATATACACAACTTTCCTATAATAATTTACACTCGGCTCGTTGTGAAATATAAATACTTCAACTCGTATAATAAATACTGCCTCGTCTCAGCTCCATTATATTTCTTTTTTGGGACGAAGGACCGAAAGAATGTTGTTAGGTCACAAGTTTGAATGATTTGAACTCCGGCCAACCATTTTTGGAGAAACTCACGATTTCTAGCCTTGCACTGTTAGAGTTCTATCATGCCCGTATGCTCGGACATAATACCCTGAGAGACCCCGTGATGGCTGTGTCGTACGGAGTTGTTGACCGGCGCCCCTCCGCCCGACGCCGCTGATGACGACCGGGTCTTGGTGTTGGGCAGCCTGTTGTCCTTCTTCCACTTCATCCGGCGGTTCTGGAACCAGATCTTGATCTGTCGCTCGGTCAGTCCCAGAGAGTGCGCGATCTCTATCCGCCGCCTCCGTGTCAGGTACCGGTTGAAGTGAAATTCCTTCTCCAGCTCCAGTACTTGCTGCCGTGTGTAGGCCGTCCGGGACCGCTTCGTGTCCTGCCCATTGTACGACGTGCTTCCTAGCAAACACAACAGTGGCCGGTTAGAGCGACGCCACACACGCTCGCGCGCACAGTACGTACACGTTGCTAGCGACAAATCTAGGCACTGGTAACGATCTACTACGGGCATAAACACACACATAAAGCTTACCCCGGGCTACACTTGGAGTAAAACCGTGCCCCCATTTAAAAAACCTCGGAATAGCTGCTCTGTTGCAATGTGACTTTGCTTACGATAATAAAACATGTCATTACGACTTTGTACCATAAAATTTATGGAGAACATAATGGTTTGTCTTGCGGTGGGTCCACGCGGCGCGGCTACGCTGGTGTTTACAGCGACAACGTGGTGAGAGAGGGAGGTGGGTGCACGTACCTGTTCCGGAGTGGACTTTCTTCATCCAGGGGTAGACCATGGGGACGGAGGGCGGGCCGTTGGAGGGAGGACTGCCGTCGGACGCCGTGCTGGTGGCGGTGGTGGAGGTAGCAGGAGGAGGAGGAGGCGTCGGCCGGCTGGGCGCTGGTGGCGGGACGTTGTGGTTGTGTTGTACGGTGCTCAGAGTCGATGTGGGGCGATGTTGCGGCGGAGGCGTCTCCGGCCCGGGCCCAGGTACCGGGGCCTGGGCATGACTCGGCTGCGGTGGTGGCACATTTCTCGCGCCCTGACTTACATGGTTGTACGACGTTTCCGTGTACGTAGCACGCTGGTACGCCGCCGGCCCATAGTTCTGAGCGCGTTGAGGACTTGGAGTGCCGAAGTAGTCAGGAATTTGACTCGGAATATAGCTGTTTTGCGAGTATTCTTCTACCGGTGGAAACTTTGGGTCAACGTAGCCAGAGTTCATCAAGAACGAACTCATGATCATTAATTTCTAGGGTGGAAAATAATAATTTTTCTGGTGTTGTCGTATTTCTGTTATGGTCAGCCCTCCCCCGAGCTGTCATCTTGTCTTGGCGATCCCACCACGTGACAGCGGCGGCCAATCACAGACGAGCTCCGTGACCTATAGTTAGCATGTGCCGTTTGATGGATCGGGCCTTACTCCTAATGGCTTCCCTCCGAATGATAAATACTTTTATAAACGGTTTGTTGACGGGGGTTCCGTGGTCACCCCGTGTTCGGCTTGATCTCACTTGACCTTAACTAAAAAGATACCATTCCTCAGGCATTTTTTCTTCGCAAATATAGAAATTGTTGGCGTCTGGCGGGCGCCCCCAGCATTCAGCCAACGCTCGTAGTTGTCACTGCTAATGCAAGCCGGCACTTGGAACCGTTTGCTCTCCCTTCACAGATCCATAGCGCACACACAATAGACCGAATCAAGCGCTGTCACAAGTCGAGGTCAAAAACTCCTTTCCTGGCTTCAGGGTCGACGCGTCTTGACAGAACGCAGAGGAAAACAAAAAGGCGGACATCTTAACTTCGTCTTTCATTCTGACTAACTCCTCCCACTTTCAAATCACCTGTGAGGAAACCACCCAAGGCCAGCACCCGCATATTTCACAAAACTTCCATCGTATCAGTTTTCAGTACCCATCTCTTTATACAAAACCCCGACTCGAGCCCAGTGTTTTCTTTACTGCCCAAATGGCGCCAATGCAGTTGTCCCATCCACACACTGTCTAGTTGTGTTTGCAGTTTTAGAGATTGGTACATTATAGCTGTCTGGTTGAAGACAGTACTTTAGCTTCTAACCACGTATTGTCTGGTCGCCTGCGAGCTTTTGTAATGTCAATTCGTACGGTATACACAACTATTGTATAGTTCTGACAACTTATTTCACAATCGAATAAATTGTATTGACTTTCTCCGAAATATTTTCGCCACAAGTGTTGTTCGTAGGAACATGGAGGTTTAAACCTCATTGGTAGGATCGTGCACACAGTAAACAATAATAATTTGAAGTTTCTAAATCAATCTAAACGAAATACACCAAAGTTGAAATGAACTTTATACTTTCACAGAGCCAATGTGTGCGTAGGATTTTAAACATTAATCGCAGAGTAGTTCAGTGGTAAAGCTAATCCGCGGTTGTCACCATCAGAGCTTAATTTCACCCTTCCAGGCTTTAACACACCGGTGAAATCTCTGTGAAGGTGACACGGGAACGCTACTTGGGCTGAATAATATATTTTTTCTTGGAGAATTTAATAGTTAAAACATCTAAATAATGCTGTACGAACAGAGCTGTTATTTCAGTTCATTTTCTTGGATGAATGTAAAACGAACTACCTCCTGATGGTTACAATACAGAAGTACTGTAATATATGTTGATTTGGGATAAAAACAAAACGTACTTCTATGATTTTCGTATCATAACCTATTAACAAAATTATCAAAACTGACAAAGTTTAAACTGTTACAAAAAGATGTACTTGATACGGTAATAAACATTAACAACATTAAAACCTTTTCGTGAATTAAAATGTATTTTTATCCTGCTCAGTAAATGAATTATTGCTGCCATTTTCCTGTCAACAAAAAGTATCAAAGTACTGTCAACTTGTTATTAATGTTCAGAGGAACTGGGCATAATTTTTCAGTCACGTTTCGGAATTAAACCCTAAACCAGAATCTTTTATTAAAGAGAAACGAGAAAGTTTCGGAGTTGATTTGCCGGCCCAGGAATAATTTTGCGTAGCTGGGAGCGGTTTTGGATCGATTTCCTTCAATCAGTTCTCCATGTTAGGCGCACTTGCAACTATCATTGCGTTTAATTATGGGCACTGCTTCAATTTCTCCATCTACCAATCTAGTTTTTTCACGTCCTGCCGCTATCGAAAGGGCATCGCGGAAAAATGGAAACACGCCAAGTCGAACTTTTCAACTCTCAGAAACTTGCTTTTGTTTTCGTACGCTTCAATGCGTTTGTAACCCTAGCCTTTTGAAGGGCCCTTCTACAGAACTAGCAGGGACATAATGACGAGTTTGAACAGAGTTTGAAACTCTTTTGATGAAGTTCTACTAATTATTCGAGCTAAATTAGACCAGTTTTGTAATCTTACGTATCAGATGAGATTTTGAACCGCAAATGGTTTGGCGAGTAGTCGTTCATCATTGGAATGGTCCCAGTGAAACCTGCCTAGAAAATTGGACATCTAACGACCGCAAGAAACCGGTTTCATCAGTCCCCCTATCTCCCTCGCACACTTCTAATGGTGTGTTTTCTTGACAAATAGCAGTAATTATTTCCCCAACTTCCGCTTTTCCCTGAAGCATTTCTTGGGTCCTCTCTGCTCCGACAACCTGGTATTAGGAGTCCCGGGTTCGATTCTCGGGCTGCTTAGGTCACAGGCTACATTATACCTGCAGAAACGAATTTGTGACGTGGATAGCTCACACAAATTCGGATCTACAGGGTACATATAGACCATGAACACACGGAGGCTTGTGTAGGCTCGCTTCTGGTGGTGTACAGTTGACAAACTCGGTAGCTCCGTCTGTAAAGTAAAATTAATTAACAGGTCGCGTCCGGACTGTAACCCCTGCTTAACCCTGCTCAATATGCATGTAAATCTCCCCGCCCGGCAACGCACGGGGGAACCCCCTCTCTCACCCTTACAATGTCATTTTCACCAGGAAATAAATCAGCACAAGTGGACAGAATCTAGCCCCCCCTCTCGTCCCTTGACAACTTTCTCCTCGCAAAGTTGATGATGGCGAGCTTCTTTCTTATCGATTGATTTGGAAAACAAACGGCGTTTCTGTCCAAGCCAAGCTCCGAGTCGTGACCTCTCTTTTCTTGTGTTTTACAGGTGGAAGTGAAGATGGGGCGCACAGTATGGACCTGTAGACCAGCCACTACAAAATCCATCGATTGAGGGACCCAGAAACGCCGGGCAGAGACGCCGCTTCCACCCGGATGAAAATTAAATGATGTGACTGTCGCGGAGATAAGGGGAGGCCAGGCCTGCACGCCTGTGGTATATAGAAACAACCTTTCATATCTAGATGGGAAAACAACACCGCCTGTCACTTTCCCCACATGATTGACAATGTGAAACGGACAAGGTGTCAGTTTCTTCCAGGGCATAAGTCCGCACAATACTTTCCATGCGACCTTAAACGATGATAGAGTTCAAAAGGGCAATAACGGTCTTAAGAAAGACGGGAAAAATCGACAACGTACGTTTTCAGCCGCTATTAATTTTCTTCTTGTAAAGTGAGGTGAAAAACGAGGTAGTTGAGAGAAAAGCGAAAGGGTTGGATGGTTGTTAGGAAGATGTACAGTCGAAACGCCCCTAAGAGTTGGTACGAATTCCCCGTGTTAATATTTTCGCTCAAAGTGTCTATGCGTAATAATTCCCATCTCTATATGGAACTAATGCACAAAAGATTGCACTTGCATTACACAAGTCATTTGTCATCAATACAACATTGTTACAATCCTCTCTCTCAATAAGGCTCGCACAGATTTTCTAAATTGCGTTTTTACTCCCTGGAAATGTTGACTTTGACAATGACATTCCCAGCTGGAATTCTTTTCCATTTCTTTGTTTCCACGTACGGGGGGATTTGAGTTGTTATATTCCAGACTACTTGACTAGATCCAAACCCCGAAGGCGCATTATATGCAGCCGTCCTCATAAAGTATTACATTTTATGGTCTTGTCTAACCGCAAAGCCATAAAATCTGACCTCGCATGTGACCCTTCTAGAAGCTATGATTCAGTCAAGGGATGGGTCTACAGGACGAAAGGTTTATAATAAAACATTATGGTCGTAAATTTTCCTTTGTTAAAAGCTACACTAAACTGGAACATAATCTGTCCGCAGTTCTATCACATTCTTGCAGTTGGGTGCCCGCATTAGTATGCAGATAACGTACACACATTGTAAAGACCGAAGAATATAGGAGTCGATGGTATAACAAGATTATCAGAGCTATACGTGCGTTACTCAATATCCATGGTACATCAAATATTGTTTCCTTCTTGCTTTCAGTAACATTTATGCAGATAGTTTTGACTGAAATAATTGTTGTTTGTATCCAATGTACTTTGCTATGAAATACAATTTTGAGTGCCAGAAAAATTACCAAGAAAAATGGGCTTAAGTTTTATGTGAAGGATCATGTTGTTGGGTGTGTCTGACACAAATTGTTTTATGAAAAAGAGTAGAATAAAGAATATGAGAGTGAAATAAAAAATGGTGTGGTCTGTGCTCAAGCTGAGATGTGGCAGTACATATTCATGTGTGATTTGTTGCGTTGAGATCAGGGCATCTGTTAGAATATGAAGGATGCATAGGCCACAGAGGTGAAGTCACAGAGATGAAGATTTTATTACCATAGAAAATGGCCACAACGCAAGACTAACTCTTCATATTTCGATGTCCGCGAAAATCATGCTTCCCTTTTCCGTAGCAGGTTGTGTGGACAGTGGTCAGCTCAGCGGGTGCTGGACCATAGGGGCAGTGGTCATTTTTGTTGGCGTTTTAAAAGTTGACCATTAGGGTAGGAAAACCACCTGCGTCAATTTAGGCCAGATTTTGATAAATTGTTCCTCGCAATTCTTGCCATGAGAAAATATAGGAGTAGTAAAGGACAGAGGTGAGCGCTCAAGCAAGATGGATTGGGAGCATTTACAGGGCAACGTAATAAAATGTTTACCGAAACTCCAACAAAGAAAAAAATGAAGCTAAAGTTACTCACACATTGCTACTTTGTAAACATCTTCATTACTTCGTCCTTTGTACTTCGAATAGTGTAGTTTTCAACTTAATTCCGACCGCACGACGGTACAATTTACGCCCTCCGAATTCATACATACATAAATAAGTCGTGCCCTCTCGCAATATGTCTTTACAGAAACAATTTATCTTGGGTTTTTCTGCCTTCGTATTTGTAAAGTGTAATCATATCATTACGACAAAAGCACAGAAGAAAAAGGGGTTTAGGGTTCACAGCATGGTTTTAATGGTGCTGTTATTGTGCGAGTATGTTTTGCGGTAGTTCTGTATGTATGAGGGTCATCGTACGGACAAGTGTGCGTTATGAGTTCGTTTGGGCACATAATGAACGGAGGAGATTGAAGGACGACGGATTATTCTCGGGTGAAAGTTGAGCAATTTTTGTCAGAAATTGCAACATAAATCATGTAGACAGCAGGGGTAGGCCTTAGGGTCAAGGGGACACCGAGTTTTGCGGAGAAAAGTATCTGGAGCGTGTCTCGCAGCGGTATTACGAACCGGTCAACTGTGGGTGAACTCTTCATTTAGGAGAAACAAAATGTTGCTGAAATCGACACGCACCATTATGAAACCCACACAGAAAATGACAAAAAATTGCGTACATTTCCATCTGGCAGATTCGCTCACAGTCGTCTCACTCTCTCAGACACATTACTGGAAAACAACAAACCATTTGGCGTAATGGATAAAATAATGAGAAACGTAATTAGAAAATTATTGGATTTAGAAAGGTGACGATCGCACCCATGGTGCAAAACATTAGGCGACTAGCATCAAAAGCTCTTTCACTTGGGCCTGGGAGAATAATCTGAAGGAAAGAAGCGAGGGTTTGTGTCGAACAACTGCCAGGTGAAAACTAGATAGGGAAAGACGGTTTTACAATAACTATTTATATCAGACAGGTTCCTCTAAGAAAGCTATCAATCTGTGCGGTACTGGGGTGCGACGCAGAGTAAGGTCGACCTCACGGTGACAAATTTGTAGAACTAGATTACAAGGAGGTGAAAGGAAACTGACCCGGGAAAGAAAGTAAAGTTTGTAAAGAAGTGAACAAAATGTAAAACTAGAACTTTTGGCAAGAATAGTTTTAACACAAAGATCCACAGACAGACAGGCACACACACAGATAGATACAGACAAACACACCGAAACACACACACAGTGTCCCACAGTATAATGTTGTTCAGAAGAGTTACACTGTAAAATATGAATAGTAATTCTAAAGTCTATGTGAACAAAATACAATCTAGTAAATGTTGGATGCAGACATCACACAGAGTGTGACACTGTGTCCTAAACCCCACTTAAATCCAACCATGTGTGTTGTTAACACCCTGACTTCAGATTTCAAATGAAAGCGATTTTCTTCCTATGGAGTAACAAAAACCTCGCTATCTAACCAGAGACTCTACTCCACCCTACTCTGTGGATTATATACAACGTGTAAGCCTCAAGACCACACACTACACCCAAATATTGTTGTGAAATCTGCAAGGGATCTGACACAAGCCACGTCGCCTGGACATGAACCATGGTATACAACTGACAATAGGTACACACAGCCACATGAACAACACACCCCACTTTCACCCCGACCCCTGAAACAATAGGCAAGGTGTGGAACAATACAGCTTCCAAATCTACCAACCAACAGTTCTCTATAAGCACATAGAAAACACGCACTACTAGCAGGAACGGTAAACTAGAAATACAGTGTTTGAAACACAAAACCTTACCGATGTGTTGTTGGGAGAAGAGCGTTCATGTGCGACTGCCACACACAGGTGAAAGTCCTCCAACGTCTAGACTATTGGTACACATAGCGGTGACAAGCTCTCATAAATAAAGCTTTAATCACAATTTGGGTAGAAAGCTGGATAAAAGGCTGTGACATTAGCAGACGTGGTTGTTGTTGTTTTGAGAGCTGGTCTGTGTGAGAGAAGGCAGATAGAGACGGGGAGGGCCGTCCGAGCCGTGCCTGGCCACGGGGATTAGGGAGGCGGCCATAAAACCTCTAACGACCGCGCCAACTACCAAGTAAACAGCCCCGTTTACGGGCGTTTTCACGCGCTCTAGACAACATTCAACACGAGTTGTACACATGTTTAACACTTGTGAACCCAGAAACTGAAAAATGAGTGAGTTTGGAACGATAGATCGGTCTGGAGAAGGTACAGATTGGAGAGAATGCCTACAGGTCCCTAATTTATCTCCACTATAGGGGTTAGGCCATAAATCGGCGCGGCTATGTAGTAAACGCACACAAAAAGCCGTCTCACATCGGCTGCACGCACAGCAAACAGTCGGTAACTACACCTAGGCAGGGAAAACATTGGTGTGGGACATTTTCCTGGTAAAACTGAAACACTGAAAGCGAGAAGTGAGCGGCATTTGGGCCGGAGACGTGTTGGATTTGTGACTGACAGCAAATGGCGTCCGCTGGTGCACAGGTAATTATTTTTCTATTGAGCACATCAAAGTAATACTGTAGATGCATGCCTGCACTCAAAAACTACACACTGTTTACAACGGAATAAAACTTGTTGCTAACACTTAACGGCATCGAAGGACGAGTAGATTTTGTGGTGGTTTTGGCAGCAGACATTGGTGCCCCCCTCCCCCTTAGAGACCCACATGGGGCAAAATACAGCTTGCTACAAAGACTGATCATAACTTATGTATTCCTTACGAAAACAGACGAGTGAAAGCTTCACTTTAAAAGAAAAGTGTTCTAAATTTTAGAAGAACCTATTTGAAAACAATGTTCGTTTTTGTCCCTAAAATATTGATATGAATTGACTCCAAAAAGGAAAAGAATTTAACCAAAGAGTTCAACATATTTAGCGCCAGACTTTGAGGCAAGACCTTAATCTGGCTACACCAAAGGTATTTACAACCGTGAGTAAAAATAGCACCAGTCAAAAGGTACAGGATTACGACGAAAGTCTTTCATTTCTTCCCAAGAAAAACAAATCGTGGCAACAGAAATAGAACACACTAATTTGGAACGGCTAACACCCAACTTGGAAAGCTTATCCTAGAAATCCCAGTCCCAAACGGGGAATTTAGACCTCACAGATTGAAAAGATAGACCGTTTTTTTGTCGACTAAGAACCTTCTTTTCCAGGCTAGACATCAACAAATTCGATAAGAGGTCATATGTCGTGAAATCTGGGCGATTTTATTAAGCAAGCTAATTAACAGGTGCAACTTGTTAGAGCCTGGCGTAAATTGGTCTACAATCTCACACGTTTGTGAGAAGATTCAGGCGCTAAAATTCTCACACGGCGAAACCACAACCACTAGAAAATCTCAGTACTTTTTACACAATTAAACTAGACAAAAATTGATGTAGAAATGCACGTTAATTTGTTCATGAGAAGAAATTTAAAATGCGCCACATGTGAAGTAGAACAATGCGTCTTGAACAAATACAGACGTTTTTATATCTATATCATCAATGGAAGAGAGATCTACAGCCTAAGTGAGAGTTATGAATATGCAACATCAAGTATTAGAGATATGGAGTAATACGTACGGTGCAATATGAATGCCATATTTAATCTGCAAGTACCTTATGTGAAATATGGCGCCACTTGAGGCCAAATTGGAAGAGATCCGCCCAGTATTTCAAAAGCAAACGAGAAAATAGCTGAAAATATGTTGAAAATCTTGCAATAGTGCTACAAAATTAGTTAAAGAAGTGTAGGGCCGTTTTTGACGTCGGTAGAGCGAAAGTTTTGTGATTAAATATAGACTGTTGTCGTTTTCGCGCCAACAACTGACAAATCCAAAATGGCGGCGAAACGCGGAGAGAAAGTCAACGAAAGAAATGCAATGCTAGTCTTACTGTGCCACCAGGAATAAAAGTATGACAGAAAAAGCACTCAAAGAAAAGTTTGTTGCGGATTTCTGCCATAAATGCCCTCGGGTGGGCTGTCAGGGGCACGGAAAGCTAGAAATATTCATGAAGAGAGAGAGAAATACGCCCGAGTGTCAAAGGTCACATTGGATTCGAACCTCCCCGTCAGTGGAGTCGCTGCAAACTTTGATCATCTACTACGGGAGGCCAAACATTCCATCGACCTTGCTCACCTACGAACGGCCCTGACGCCTTCCCTCCCCAGAAGTATTGAAAATCTTTCACCGCCAGTGATATTTGCGCCCCACGATATGACAGAAAAGGCGACCTATGTAAGGGGTGAGCGTCAAACGTTCCAAACGGGAAATCTATTTCTCCGAATGCCTTGACACAAATTTACCGACGCTGTCGAGAAAAAGGGCCACACGTTTCCCTAGGGTTGTATTGTCGGCTATGGCCGTACCTGACTGCAAAAATCGTGCCGTATCGCTTGGATCTAAAAATGAAATCTGAAAATAGAAAAAAAAATTCTGGCTGTCTTAGTTTGTCTTGTAATGTCGGGTAAAAGGTCAGATTGACAGTCACGCAACTCAAGTGAGCAAGCGTCAAAGCAGACACCAGACAGCCCAAGGCGCTTGCCACTTGATCAGAAATAACCAAGAAAAATTGTACGATATTCTTGAAGACTACGCGGTGGTCTTGGGTGAGAAAGCGAGGTAGGTACCTTGGGATTTTAGCGTGGCAATGAAGGCCGGGTGCAGACGAGTTCCTCTGATTTCAAAGTGCGGTGGAGAACTGGGCCGGGCGCTAGGACAGGGCCCTTTGTGGCCGCAATGATATATATATTCTCAGGAACGTTTAAATGTGTGAATTCTGCCACCTTAACCGTCCCATAGACGCTGACCGAGACACGACCGCAATCGGACCGGCACTACAAAATAGAGGACAACGGGAAAACCATACCTCACGATCCTGTGCAAATTCGCCCTGGAATTCTCCTAGAATTACACTTAATTCCCACATATGTGTGTACTAGACTTCCGCTGTTTACAACTGTGTGCACAAGGGGGAAACCAACACAATTTAATAGGTTTCAACGATGCAATTAACACAGAAAACATGACACCAAAAAACTGTTGACAAAATGGAATTACCACAAAGGGAATTAGAAACAAGCCCGACGGTTGAACCCAACGCGGTGGTGAAAGTAACCTATTTCTTTTCTTGATTTATGGCGAAAAATGACTAATTGAATGTGTTATTGGTGTCAGATTTAAACTCACGTTATTAACCTATAACGGCCAAAATGTCTCTCAGAAGAAATTAATTTCTATCGAACGTTTACTATGACATTTAGTGCTATATCATTCCATAAAGCACATCCAACGCAGTTCTACTAGATATCACAAATTTTTGTTGTATTTTAGAATTTTCCAATCGAACTGTGCGACTAAATCTTACATTTCTTCTCTCAAAATGTTTTCTTAATCTTGTCAATAATATTCGATATTACAGAATAATCGTTGCTGTAATAATCGCTGCAGTAAAAGTCACCGAAAAGGCCAGTGGAGTAAAGATTAAACCAAGGTGCCGCCAACGTTATAAATCATCCAAACGTTTGGCATAAATCCTTCCAGAACTCGAAGGGAACGAAATATTATGTGAATGACCACAGAAAACTAATTAATAAGAACAAAAAGTGGCATTTTCAAAGTGTTGACTATAACACATAGGTTAACGAAGAGAAACATACATCTAAAGACGGAAAATAAAATAAATCAGCACTAGCTGAAATCGACTGATAGGTCAAACTTGGCATATACATCACATCTAACTTGGTTGAATTATGTCTTATTTGGTAAAGCAACCATCTCTAAATGTACAGACGTCCCGAGAAAGCTGGTCTATCTTTAGAAGAAACAGAAAATGCTCAAAGGTGGAATAACTTTCACCAAACTGCATTGAAAACAAGTATAAAATTGACACCTATTTCTTACACGAAATATTATCAGGTTCTGTTCAACTGAGGAAAAACTATACACACTTGCTTTCTAAAAGATACTTTGTACCTAAATACAACGTAAGGCCATTCACTAAATATTTACAGGAACGTTTTATGTCCGTTTCGTTTAAAATAGGGCAGGATTTGATAATAAATCAACAGTACAATGGTTAGGTCGGTCTCTGAAACATAAATACAGAATAGTTCATACTACAGAACCAAGACTTCTTTAATTCATAAAC
>LZCU01203211.1:626-11475 GCA_001663935.1 Asymmetron lucayanum | reverse complement strand
TGAAGTGGGTAGTCTGAACAGGGCCTTTGTCAGGTGGTGCTGCTGCCATGACCCATGTAAATAGTGGCTGGCGGTAAGGGGAATATCCCTGGCTTAAACATCAGTGCAAAGCCCATTTTGTACCTGGACTGACTTACATGCTAAGTTGATATTGTATTATTATAGATTACATCAGCGCACGTGTTAATTTTCGTCCATTTTCAAACTAAAATGAAAAGTTTGCCGCAATAGTAAAAAATGATAAAAAGGCACTGCAAAGTAAGGCCAAACCAATTTAATTTCCTGGTTCTCTGATTTTTTTTCTGGCTGGGCAAAAAAAAACAAATCGTGAAACTACCTGCCTTATTCCCCATGCAGCCATGTAATAACTAGCCATGATGCCTTTTTTGCCTGTTCTAAGAATCTGAGAACCAAGAAAATAAATTGATGTGGCCTAAGTATAGAAATACAACCTACTTGAAAGCTTTATTTTCTGTACAGTTTCAACATATAACTTCTTTACACCATGTTTTCCTTGGTGTTTGGTGACCTTGACAGTGTTTCCTTTGGTGTTCAGTGACCTTGACAGTGTTTTACTTGTTGTGCAGTGACCTTGAGAGCAGACGTGAGGTGAAGAAGGAGGAAGGCGAGGCCTTCGCGCGGGAACACGGGCTGATCTTCATGGAGACATCTGCTAAAACTGCTGCCAACGTAGAGGAGGTGGGTACAACCACTGTGTGGATGTCGTAATAACTTCTCCATTTTAGAATTTGAAAGCTCATCTGTGATCTTAGAATCCATAGCCAAAAGGTTTTTAGTCTTTTATCTGACACAAAAGTTACAAACCATGAAATTTCAGCCTAATCCTCAGCCTTTGTCAAATGTGAGGTACACTCTATCTGAATGACGCTTGACTTCTGGAGTCTGGAAGCATGACTACAGAGCTACTATATCAGAAGTATTACAGCACCAGCACAGAGCTTGTGTTGGTCCAGTACCCAGTAGTCTGGTACCCTATAGCTTGTTGAATGCTCAGTGTACCTGGTAGGATATCAACACAGGTTTAACATATCTGGCACATAGCCCAGGAGCGTCCCACACTCCCTGCTGTCCTAACACCACACAAACATGCCCAGCCTTCCAAGCCCATGTTTTCCCCATTACTACAGAAAGCCCCTAAGCCAGGATTCCCTCTAAACACCAGCTTTAACCCTGTGGTTAAGCCCTGACACATATCATCAGCCGGTTGTCCGCTGATTTTCAAAAAGGCTATATTCAACAAGCTTGTGACTACACAGACCATCAACACGGGATTACACTTACAGCAACCCTGTCCGTCCTAAGACAGCTGGCATGTGTACACCATACCATTGATTGTCCTAAGAATGTCCCCAATTTGCTGTGGTAACGTCTCTGCTTTTAGATTATAGCAGATATATAGTACATGCCAGAGGTAAATGCCAGGCCTTCCCCCTCACGTCTGCTTGGAGATTGCATGATCTATCACTGTGAGGTCCATACCAAACCTGCCCCTGCCTCTGCTTGGAGCTGGCATGATGTATGACTGTGAGATCCATACCGAACCTGCCCCTGCATCTGCTTGGAGATTACATGATCTACGACTAGAAGGTACATGCCAGGCCTACCCCTGCATGTGCTTGGAGCTAAAGTTCCCTATATGATCTATCACTGTAAAGTCTCTGCCAGGCCTGCCCCTGCATCTGCTTGGAGCTAATGTTCCCTATATGATCTATGACTGGAAGGTCCCTGCCAAACCTGCCCCTCTACACATCTGTTTGGAGCTGGCATGATCTATGACTGTAAGGTCCACACCAAACCTGCCCCTGCATCTGCTTGGTTAGTACATGATCTATCACTGCTAGGTCCCTGCCAAACCTGCCCCTGCGTCTGCTTGGAGCTGGCATGATCTATCACTGTGAGGTAAATGCCCCTGCGTCTGCTTGGAGCTAAGGTTCCCTAAATGCCAGACTTGCCCCTCTGCACATCTGCTTTGAGATTACATGATCTATGACTGTAAGGTCCACACCAAACCTGCCCCTGCATATGCTTGGAGTTGACATGATCTATCACTGCTAGGTCCCTGCCAAGCCTGCCCCTGCATCTGCTTGGTTATTACATGATCTATCACAGTAAGGTCCCTGCCAAACCTGCCCCTGCGTCTGCTTGGTTATTACATGATCTATCACTGCAAGGTCCATACCAAACCTGCACCTCCCCTCCCCTTGCGTCTGCTTGGGGTTGCATGATCTATCACTGTAAGGTAAATACCAAACCTGCCCCTGCATCTGCTTGGAGATTGATTACATGATCTATCACAGTGAGGTCCCTGCCAAACCTGCCCCTGCTCCTGCCCCTCCCCTCACATCTGCTTGGTGATTATATGATCTATGACTGGAGGGTCCATACCAAACCTGCCCCTGCTTTCTCCCCCACTAATCACCCCCGCGGGCTGACTTGAGCACTGCCCAGGGAGCTGGTTGGCTGAGGCTGCCCTGGCCTCCCACGGGACATACCATCCATCACAGGGGGGTCAAGTGGCCACCACCTGCTTCATTCATCACCCTGACATGGGCTGTACCATTTTTGATCTGCAAAAAGTACAAACCACCAGGAAACGTATAAAATGGTATTTTGCAGTGTTTTCTGTGTTTTCCTAGGGGTTGGGATAGTTCCAGAAAAGTGTTAAAACCCAGCAAAATTTGCCACAAATCATCCAGACTGCAGAACCTGTTTAAAGGTTTAATTACAAACAGCAAACAGTTTAACAGAACATGCGCATACTTCCTGTGCTGTGAGTGTAAAAGTTGCTGGCAGCCTGGTGTTTGGAGGGTCAGGGTTTGAAATACCCCCTGCGTATGTACAGTACCTTAGTGCAGGTGAAATTGCAGCAACTGGTCTCTTCTATCTATCTATATACATTTCTGGACAAGGCCCTCTTGCAGTTCATCTTTATGTGGAATTTTCACTTTTTGCTGCACTGATCATTGCCTCCATATGTCAAATATCATATAAAGAATTCAGTGGTTTCTTTTTCTTTCTGAGCAGTTTCCTTTGAAAAAATGGCTATTGGTCCTGGTTCATGAAAAGTTTGTGTGATGTAGGTAATTCTGAATGTTACTTACAGTGTCTTACACCACTACAGACATCACCAAAAAGGTACTTCGAACCCTGAGGGTTGTTCTGGCTGGAAATGAGGGGTGGCAGTGGTGGGGTCATCCACGGGTCAGTGCTAATGGCAAGCCCTTTGAAATGAGCCCTGACATTTTCTGGCAACCCATGGTTAGTTGGGCTGTGTATGGGGTTTGTGGAGTGTGTGCTGTTCAGTACATCAGAACTAGGTGATGAGTTGGAAGTGATAAGTGCAAAGGGCTCAAAAGGAGGGTCTTAAAATTCAGACCATCTGAAAACAGTAGTCCAGAAGTAATCTCCGAATTAATCCAGTTGTAGAGATTGATCTCTCCTTGAAATATTGTATTCCTGGATATTTAACTTTCTTTAACGCATCTGAAATACTGTTCACGAGGACGACCATTGTCATTGTCATTAATTAACGTTACATCTGGAGTATTCCTAGAAAGTTGCTTTTTTTTGTTTGTTTGTGTTTGCAGATCATCTCAAAACGTTTTGACAATTTGCAGTGTTACAGAGAACAGAAGTGGTTTTGAGCCCAGTTTTCTATTCCAAAGCTCCAAACATGGGGTGGAACCTCTTTGGTAGCCTCTTCTGAAGTATCCCAGGTCTGATTGGTCACAGGTTGTGCAGGGTGCAGAGGTGACCCGGAGAGGTCAGGGGTCGGTGCAGGCATGTGACCCCTGGTCAGGAAAGCCAGACAGGCAGGCTGGAGGGAAGGACGGTTCTGTGGGAAAAACCTGGGGGCTTCCCTGGGCAAGGCTGGCTCTTTTGAAGAAGCAACACAAGTCCGTCAGGTCGCAAACGGGTGTCCAGGGCTCTTCCCAGAACTTCATAGTATAACGTTGCTGTAGGCCAAAATGTATGCGATACAACAGCAGTAGGGTGAAGAGGAAACTCTTGCATTCTGACTGATTCTAATATATTGATCTGTGGGAAAAACCTGGGGCAGGGCTCTCGCCAGCACCCGTTTTTTCATCAGTTTCCAGAACTTAATTGTCTGCGAGGGAAAAAAATTTAAAACCAATCCGTCAAAAATCGCCAAAGTCATGGGGCAAAGTATGGAAAAAAAATCCGAATTCTACTGAATCATGGCATTTTGGAAGGTTTTTCCGCCAGTGGGAACTGGGCTGATGGAAAAAAATTCAAGCTGGCGAGAACCTGACCTGGGGGCTTCCCTAGGCCAGGCAGGGGCTTTTGAAGTAGCTGCACAAGTCGGTCAGGTCACAGCTTCATTCAGGGCTGGCAGAATCTAAGACTTTCTCCAGGCTACCCAGCTCTGTATAAGAAGTCGGTCAGGTCGCAGACCCCAGCCATATTCCCGCCAGCAGGGTTTTTCATGACATTCTCATGGAACTAAGCAGACAGGTCATCTTTAAAAGAAATGTAAGGTGCCAGAAAAAGGCAGGAAATAGTGTTTGTGACAGTGGAGAATCCCAAAATTTGCTTTCGGAGAATATCTGTGGCAAAGAAAATGCTACATTCCTCTAGCTGAAGTCGACACATTGGCCCCCACTGCTTCAGATCGATACCCTCTTTATCCTGGACTGGCTTCCCCCAGACTCCCCAGTCCTGTGGAAGACGTAAGACAAGTCCGTCAGGTCTCAGACCCTAGCGGCATTCCCGCCAGCAGGGCGTTCTGGGCATCGGTGACACCTTCCTTTCAAAGGACATCATAAGAAGAAAATTCTATTGTGCCTTTTTGCCTGAAAATGCAGGAAACATAGCCCATTTGCAGGAGTAACACAACTTAGTCAGGTCTCAGCTCCCAGCAGGGCGTTCTGGGCGTCTCTGATGCCCTTCCCTTGCTTGGGATCCCTTGGAACTCAGCAGATTGTGGCCTAAAAAGAACATTTTGCCAGATAAATGTGGGCAATAGTGTTCCAAATGATTGGGAATCCCATAATTTCCTGGGGGACGATGCCACTGGCAAACCCCAGATTTCTCTGGCTGAAGTCCACACATGGGATCTTTTCTTTAGAGGTCACGTTAGAGGTCAGACTGGCCGAGTGAAAAGTCTGGTAACAAAGGTTGAAGGAACACCAGGGTTATGGTCCACGTGAGGTTAGCCTAGCTGTCATGCGGTGAAGGAGAGAGAGAGAGAGGTTAGCATCCCACCTGTTGCTGCCAGGGCAGAAACCCAAAGTGAGAAGATCATCCTTTGGATGGAACATTAAGCTGGAGGTCCAGTATCTGAGGGTTGCAAAGCACGTTAAAGCACCCACCACATTTGTCAAAAAGAATAGGGGACTGCCCTGTGTTGTTGGCGGGGACACTACATGGCTTAGTCTGTTCTCTCCCTTGAAACCGATACAAGAATTTGTGCTTTCAGCACAGACCCGGTATGTTACGCCTTGAGATCGTTTACCAGTTTTGCAATACCAACATATAAACAAGGAAACCACACCCGTCCAATATCCTTTCTCCTCTCACCGTTTTGTTCTGCCCTCTGCAGGCATTCATCAACACAGCCAAGGAGATCTATGAGAAGATACAGGAAGGTGTGTTTGATATCAACAACGAGGTACGTACCTGTTGTCTTCACTCTTTCTCAGGCCCCATTTAGACATACATTTTTGCGACGTCGATGTCGGGTCACCTATACCTTTCTTCATGGAATTATGTCAACTGTGAATTTAAAACACAGCAAAAACTTCATTTTTCCTCCTACTGCGAAATACAACCACTGTGAAGTTAAATGCCTAACAAAAAGCATGGCTTAATCTTGAAATGATAAAGGTTGTTGAAATGATTGCGCACTCAACATGTTATTACAAATGATCAGTCGTATATTTTTGTTCTTTCAACTCACTATCTTTACTTATTTTACTGCTTCCTTTTAAATTTTTGCAATTGTTTGGCTTTATTCGATCTCCATTAGCAAAACAACACTCTAAGTCTTCCTGGAGTCCATTAAAATGTAACAAAATATAACAAAACAAAAGGACATATACAACAAATCATGCATATGGATAAACATAAATAGGGCCAGCTTTTACAATTTTGGAAATGGCCAAAATTGATTAGGGTGATGTGATCCATCTAATTAAGACAGTGTGGCCCAACCTCAGCAGATGGAAGCATCCCTCACACGTCCATGTGAAGTTCAAGAGCAGCCCAATAAATCAGAACGGCGCACGTTCACACTGGCCTATCTTTGGCAAACATGTGCCCCAGAGTGCCCCCTGATTCCTGCCCCCAATATAAGGACAGTAGTGGTGGGGTAGCTGTGGGTTCATCAGTAGGATATATGTACTTTTTGGAGCATAAAGAAACACCAGGAGTGACACTCATGATAAGGCCTCTCCAATTGAAGCAGTTGGTTCTCGGAAATTTTTCAATTAAAACTTATGCTAAAGAATCTCTGATAATGAAATTGCAAGAAACGTGGTACAGACGTTCCTCTTCTGTTCTTTTTTTTTCAGTTAGATTCTTTTTAAAAATCTGAGAACCAGGAAAATAAATTGGCGCTTGTGACGGCTGACATGATAGCAATTCTGTGTCAAGCCAATCACACACAGTTTTTCCAGTTTTATTGTTGACTATCCCTGTGAGTTCATTCAGTTTTAAGCTGATGAAGAGAGTCGGATGACTGTCAAAACGTCCTGAAGTAATTTCCATAATTTATCCAGTTGTAGAGATTCATCTCTACTTGGAATATTGTCTACCTGGATGTTTAACTTTCCTCAACATATTATATTGTTTATATCCCTTCCAGGCCAACGGTATCAAGATCGGACCCCAACATTCCCCTTCAAACCCGGCCCTCGGTGGCGGTGGTGGTGCAGGGGGCAGCCAAGCCGGCGGGGGTTGCTGCTAAAAACTCCCCCCCTCTGCCATCATGCCTCCCCTCATGTGTAATGGTACAGTCCAAATCCTCTCCTCATGTGTAATGGTACAATCCAGATCAGCATATTCAAATATCTAGGTAGAACTTTCATTGCAGCCTTTTTATCTTGTGTGTATAATGGTATAATCCGACGTGACCTCTACTCTCTGTAACAACCCCGACTTACCGTAAGACATCATATCGTTGCAGTGTCGCTGATCTTACACCAGAAATCAACTACCGTAGTTTAACCTAGCCAACAGTGTCATGTTCAAGTAGCTACAGTTTTGCTCAGAAAAGGGACTAAGTAATATTCAAAGAAATATGATGATTTACAGTATGAAAGACCTTACGGTACTTTCACTATCAGTAAATTCTGGAAGGACCTTACAGCTGTCAAGTCTACTTTCACTTTAACAAAACAAACTTGAAGTAAGAATAACACACTTGAGTTTTGGTATTTTAGGAGGCTTTCTTTTGATATTAACCTTACCTAACCTCGCGATCACAAGCAAACATAAGTGGAAACATGGACTAAAGCAAAGACTTTCTTCAAACAAACTTACTCCTGGTGTTGAACATCATGTAACATGTACCTGTAGATGGGAGGGCGTTTCTAATCTCCAAGCAGATGGAAGAGGCAAGTTTTTCCTTGTGTTTTGTGGCATTTTGTGACAAGAGAAAAAGAAAAGATGCACTATTAAATGAGAGATATGAAAACTGGAAGTTACGTTGCAGTACCTTAACAAACCGATAGGGGGCCCAAAATCTAATCATTTGGAGGTCTCACGAAGATCTACCCACATACCAAGTATGAAGACAATCCATCCAGGCACTCTTGAGTTATCGTGTTTACAGACATACACACAAACGAACGAGGCCGAAAACATAACCTTCTTGACGAAGGTAAAAGTGCTATAAAACATGTAAAATGACTCAGCACCGCCATCTGCTTGGAGGTTAGACTTTTTCAGCTTATGTAGGATTTTGGGGTGGATCAACTCTGAACTTGTAGTGACTGTTGTATATGTTGAAGGTTGTCCTTTCTTGCGAAATGGAACCAGAAAGTTGGGGAAGATTATGAAAAAAAAGACGACTTTGTAAACATTTTTCCTGAGAAGATTGTTGTAGATTTTTGTGCGAGGTATTAGGGTGGGACGTCTGTTTGTGGCGGGGTTGTCAGTGTAAGTTATAGTAGTCTGTGCTTGGCATGAAATTTCCAAGGGATTTTTTCCAGAAAACTAGCCTTCCACTGCAGACTCCCAGTTATTTTTGACAAGCTAGGAGTGTTTTCTGATGGAAACTGGCACCTGATTGCTTCTCATGTTCTGATTTTTCAAAATACTCAGAAAATAGCAAGCAAGCAGACGTCTGCAGTCATCAGAAACTGCCCATAATTTGTCAAAATAATGTCCAGTGGAGTCAGCAATGGAGGCTACCAGAAAACCATTTTTGCTCATATAGTAGAGCTCTCTGAGACACAACTGAGAAATTTAATTACGTCCAATATTTCAGTGTCTGTCAGACACCTTCATCAGGGTATGAATGACTGGATCTACTTCTCGCTGATACTTATAGTTGGTTGACACCTACGTCGGCTTTAATTAGCAGCGAGAAGTAGTCCAGTCATTCACATATCCTGATGAAATTCATGTTCTCTGAATTGTATGCCAAGGATTTTGAGATTCGCGGGTGTTCCGGATATGGTAAAGGGAAAACATTTTCAAAACACAAAATTGCATGTTCAACACTTTGAAGAAACGGTGTCCTTTATTCTGACAGCCACTGCCATGAAAAGTTGGGCGTAAGTACAATTCTTGGTTATGTCTCAAAGAACTTCACTATGAGTGTTTACCAACCTGATGAAATTACTCACGAACCATTTTTGCTGTTGTCCTCTTGAGTTACAAAGTCCTGTTATGTAATGAACATTGGTGTATTAAATAACAGAACTGTTATGTACCCATTTGTATAACTGTGAACACAGTCAACTCTTCTGTGGTAGAACAACGTGCTATCAATGGTTCCCTTAGCCGTGAACTTTTACGTATGTCGAAAATCTTATCAGTAATATGTAAATCAACTAATATTATAAATATATATATAAAATGATATGTGAATGTGGAGGAGTATTACTGGCACAGGTAGCAGCACTGCTCAAGCAGCAAATATGTGTTATGTATTAAGAACACTTGTAGTCCTCATTTATTTCCATCATAAAAAAGTCGGTTGATACTAAGTGGTTTCGTCATTTAGGTAGATTTTTTGTGCTTGAAGTACACTTGCAGAAAGTCTCTTATTCCTGTTCATAGCTTTGGGACATGATATTTCTTACTCTCCAAGCAGAGTCTGGGGTTCAGATAGTTTTGGAGTTGTTTGGGGCATTTGGCGGCTTTTTAGAAGCGTTTTGTACGCCCTTCTAATTTGCTGGCTTTTCTCTGTATACCTTCAGAGAAAAGCCAACACATTAGAAGGACCTACAAAAACACCTCCAAAAAGCAAACAACTCCAAAACTATCCAGGCCCGAGACTCTGCTTGGAGAGTAGATATTTCTCACCTTCCCAGCATTTGAGCAACAGCTTCGGTTGTTTTCATCAGAGCTTATGACAACAAAACTGACCGTGAACTGAACTAAGATCTACCACTGTTGAAACTATAATTCATGTTCTCTGGATCATATACCAAGGATTTTGAGATTCCCAGGTGTTCTGGATGTGGTAACAGGGAAAACATTTTCAAAACACAAAATTGCATGTTGAGCACTTTGAAGAAAAGGTGTCTTTTTTTCTGCTTCTTCTCGAAACATTTCATGCTTGTTTGGGCCTCACTAATGTAATTTGTTGCTTGTTGGACATTTGAAATAAAGATGAGGCTACAGAAAAAGATAAAAACAGGTCTGAAAGGAAAACTTCTGACAATCTACTCCATGAAACTGTGTGTTACAAGGTACCAGTTTTTCTTCTCAGTGTCTGTTTTTATGTTTTTCTTCCAGTTTGGCATTCATTTAAATCGTCCAAGAACCAAAAAAATGAATTGTATAGGCCTTATCATAAATATCATACATCTACTTGTGTTTTTCCTAAGAGCAAACTGTAAAGTAAGAGAGGGTCAAGGAATGTATAGCTTTCTTCTTCCATCCTCCCATGGCAGGGCCACCAAATTCCGACTCTTTCTCTGTTCCTTAGCCCTGCCGAATAGGCCCGCATGGGTCACTTCGGGACCTAATTCCGGGGACATGCTCTTAGCCAATGTTGAATATTCTCTCTGTGATATTGAATATTCTCTCTGTGATACCTGATTGGCTAAGAGCACGTCCCCAGAATTGGGTCCCACAGCGACCTATGCGGCCTATTTGTCAGGACTAGGGAACAGAGAAAGTCGGAGTTTGAAGTCCCTGCCATGGGAGGATGTCTTCTTCCAACCACCAGCCATACATTTTCCTGCATGAACAGGGGGTACGATGGTTCTATACAGTATTGGGTAGGAAGTCTATATAAAGTATACTCCAGTAGGACTCCTGTACCCAGGTTTTGAGCGAACAGTTGGTAGGTAGGGAACCGTAGCAGCCGATTGGAAACATGTCGATCCCATTTTTGCACCTGCTATATTAAATGTGATAGTTACTCTAGGAACTTCTGCTTCTGGTCTTTTATTTCACTATAATTATTTGGTTGAATGTATGAATGAATGAATAAGATTTTTAAAAGACTCCCATGCAGTGCCAGTAAGAGGAGCTAGGGACTCCAGTCTTCCTACACTTCTTTGCTGCTACAAGACCTACCTGCCACTCGAATTTAGTGTCCATAACACCTTCCAGTCAAGTGATACAAAAACTGGAAGTTACCATAACAAGCCGCTTGGCGGCCCAAAATCTAATGTTGAGGTCTCAA
>LZCU01203165.1:0-15864 GCA_001663935.1 Asymmetron lucayanum | reverse complement strand
TGTAGTGACGTGATAGGTTACGACGGCCTTGGTTGGGGAGAGTAGCTTTAGAGCTTCTCATCCGAAGGACACTATTCTTCTTCATCTGCACACGCTCGCATGGCTAAACCAGTTTTAAAGAAAGTCGGCCTCAAAGCCATATTGCATTAACTTCATGTGTGCAACTGCATAATCAACTAACGGGAGTTACACAGAATACGCCAGAATTCGAAATATCTGAGAAGACATAATGTATGTCCAAACCCACTAGGGGTGGAAATGGTAGGTTCAGTACTAATGGTATATTCAGTACAACATGACAGGACCATGGGGACTTGTACAAACCATTTTAAAATCGCTATTGCTCTGTGGTGCATGTCTGTAAAATGTCATCAGGATATCATTGGAAAGCATATTTATTTAAGTGTACTTAATGGAAATCGAACTGTTAAGTTGACAAGCTATACGAGATTGTAATAGTAAGCATTTAAACCATGAACTAATTTTGGTGGGAACACCCTGCAGATCTACAACCAACATCATCGGTAATAACGTAAAAGTAACCTTCTAGCGTTTTTTTTTATATTTCATTGATGTATGGTAGATCGTCTTCATAGCGACGTATTCCTCCTGTAGATCATTGCTGCTAGCTTTAATTGCACCTTTTTCCACCTTAAGTAGTTTTATCCCTAGTTTGAGATAACTTTGAAGGTGCTGTTTATCAAGTCAGCTGTTACGACCCTGTAAAAGTCTCCATGCTATCAGGTGTAGAATAGACGTGCCAGATGGTTACGTATTGGCATAATCACTGCCTGGAAGTAGGATGTGTGGAGTAGCCTTTATATGGACAGAGAAATTTTTATCCACGGTGCAATGTGGCTTTCTACATGTAAACGTAACAATTAGTAGACCTATGCCTGTTGCAATAGTAAATAACGCTGCCTACAGTTAAACAGCGTTGAGGTAATATCTGCAGCAGTGCTCATAAACGCCTTTGGTATATTCGGCAAAATCGTATCGTCGTGGTTACTACCAGAATGTTCTTCATAAAGATACTGTATCTCTACCTGAAAGACATAGATAACTCTTTCTTGATATGTCTGAATAGTAGCTGGAGGGGGGATGATGCGAACACTCCACGTATGAACGCCACACCTTCTCATACAGCCGAATACGGGGGAGAGCATTCCTGGAACAGATAGACTCACCAACCACTTTAGAACTCGCTAGACCAGACAGGTCTTGGTCGTTTTTCATCACAAGCGATGAATCAATATTAGAGGAAGTAGACTATAGGAATTTGCGTCAGTTATTTTGTGCGGATTTATAAAGAATTGTTAAAATGATTGTACATATTTATCGTAATGTTATAGTCATGATATGCTTTGACTAGCATAAAATAGAAAACTGCGAGCGAAAGGAAATACCTACATACGTTCGTCTCAAAATACTGTCCAACGGCAACTTCACATGGAGGAAATGAGGGCTGCGTGAGTGATCAAAACAACGAAAAGCTTGAAGAATTGTTTTATTTCAAGAAGGGTGCAAACATGTTATACGGTCTAGGTGTAATTCAGAAAACGTACCACAATACCAAGTTAGATGTTTAGACAGTAGGCAATATGGTTGGGGTGTGAAATGGGCAGCGCAGCAGAAAGTCATATAAAGAAAGCGGAGTTGATGACTGACTGAGAGAAATTAGTATTGATAACTGTGCAGGGCCAATGGCCATTTGATCATTATATTTGCTCTCAACAGATAGGCTCCGGAGACAGTCTGCTTTGTTATTCTTTTGTCCTTCAGCTGTTTTCAATATGTTATTGACTGACAGGTAACTTCCTGGAAGCTATTGTCAAATGATTGTTCAGTAACACTGCAATACGTTGCATACTCAGATCCGATCTTTATCTCATTGTTGTACGGTAAATGAATGATATAACCGCTATTGTCATGTTTTATATGTCCATTGATATAGTATGGGTATGAACGTTTATCTATTATAAATTCACTGATAAATATGGCCACCATCTGTGTTTGTTGAGATTTGTGTTTCACATAGTTTCATGTGTAATACCAACCCAACATGATCAAAACACAAAGCACTCATTTAAACATTGTCACTTATGACAAAAGGTCAATATTGTGGTGGCCTAATCGTGAAGAGTCTGAAATAGTAGACAGATCCTCCTTTATGTCCTAGCTTTCTCGACTTGGGCTTCTAAGTTTCTGCCGTCTAAATCTGGACTCGAAAACGTCATTGTATAATGTCTCCAGTTAGGACGTAAAATTGGAACGCTGTTTGGCAGACAATTTAAGAAGGAGTCCTAGTCCTAGTTTTATAATTGGTTTCAAATAATAATAATGATAATAATGATAATCATAATAATAATCATCATCCTTGGGTGCCTCTGCCTCTTGTGAAATTGAATACTTCAACTTACCGGAAGAATCAATAGTACCACAACAGATAAAAAAAATAAGAAAGTGCCGTTTTCGGAGCTGTTACCATAAGCTTCTTGTCTCCACAGATGGAATATCTGTGGTATGCTAGCATAGCACTGTACGGTACTACAATCTCCAATTAGAATTAGAATATATCAAAGAAGTTTAGGAGAAATGTCTAACGTAATACCCTTTTGGACAAACTCGCATTCTGAACAGAAATATACAGCCTAACTTCTTTGCAAACAGTTACATTCAGATAACTCGAGGAATTCTGTTAGGCCTGGTAAGAGTGTTGAATTAAATAAAGTCTGCATCATAGATCCACTCTATATTTCAATAAAAGAAGGCACCAAATACCAATTTGATGAGTGCGGATCCGAATCGCCGGACATGATAAAGGATGCTGCTGAGAATGTGCAATAACGGCGCATCTGCCAGCACGTGCTTAAGAATTCCTATTGCGACCAAAGGTAGATATAAAGAACCACGATTGATAGACCAAGTAACGTGTATTTATCTGTAAAAGAATTCTCACGATGAAGCAATTTTCGCTGCACATTGGGGTAAGCTTTATGGCCTCTTAAGCCGCCCAAACCCCTTAACCGGGGCATTCAGGCACATAGACGGAAATGACTATCTTTCAACTATAACCTTTTCTTCGGTAATGCCATTTTAAAAAAGCAATGCACATATATCAGAAAAAGGTTTGTATTCAGCAAAACTTCGTACAAAAGCACTTGTCGGTAGTAAAGACTAAGGTTTAACGGTCAAAGGGATGTTTACAGCTACGCCTACGGAAATTCAGAATCCATGAAGCACTAGATATATAAACTAGCCCCTCTAAATCTATATTGAGAATCATTCAGCAAACCGATTAATTTAGTTGGTAACCACTGTACGATGTATACCATAAGCGAGCTCTATGGGGTCCCATTACCAGTCGAACTACACTCTCCAAAACCGACACTTGGTTGTCAAAATAGCGTCTGTTTTTTCACTGAAGTTTAAAAATATGACTTAAGTTATCTTTGATGCCTGAAATGGTTATGTAAATGGGATCGATAAGAATATGATATCTACAGGTACTCAAGGGAGTCCTGTACCCTATTTACTTACCTGAGTGGATTTGAGTGAAAGGAAATACAAATTTCCTCGAAAATGAACAATGATGTTGATTCCCAGCTGTAGCAGCTTTGAATTAAAGTTATCTTTTATCTTGCGAGCACAGATATCCCCAAGACATCCACGTTGGGATTCATCGCAACATTAACCCGGCTAATGTTGCACCAACTTCCCCTGGTACATACATCATCTGGGGCAACACTCCGCCATATTGTACCCTACAAAACTATTCACCGTTCAATGATTTGTCATTTCCTTTGCGTGAGTTAGCATATTGAATCGGTCGTGTTACCTGAAATGTAACGACATCAAGGATCATGATTAACTTACTTAAGACGCCCATTTCATATAAGAAAAAGGACCATAACAAAGTATATTAACAACACATGCGGACAAGGAGCATTTTATTATGTTCCTGTACGTTTCGTTGTCCTTTGTCACGGGTAAAATATTGACAACAGTACCGTATGAGATTTGTTTTGACGTTCTGTCGAAGTGTAGAGTGTTAGGTCATTGCATCCTTCTTCAACCCCATCAGAATTCGGCAGTCAACCAAAGATCAATTATGTGGGTCAGCACTTTTCAATAACGATTAAGTCTTCTTCATGATCACAGGTACGGAAAATCGTTCCACCCACATGTAATATATAATGTATGGAGATTATGGATGCATGCCAAGTAACTGTCCAAATACATTGTCAAAGCGGAGGGACATTTGTTGAGAAAGCATTGGAGCATGATAATGCTAGATATTAAAGTAATGACCACTTATAACTGGTAACTCATTTACATATCAACGTTTATGAAAGAATATTCTATTTCAAAGTCCTTGTTAACATGTTTTTATATTTTGGAAAACATATAGCCGGATTTATGTTTGCTAGTGGGTTAGACTGTCATAAGTTCGAAGGAACAGGTTTTGAAGACATGATGTGTTTGTGATTAAATCATCCATGTACGTATGAAATTCAAAGACATGTTCAGTATTTCGTGAATACCGTAAATGCCGATGACATCTGCGCTCACATCATTACGGCAGTCTCTAATATCATATGTGGGTTTAAAAATATCTTAAGTAATATGAGAATAAGGAACTTACCTAGTATATTTTCGCATCAAAGAGCGTCCGAAACTCAAGGCCTTCACTTTAATTGCCAATCGTTAAATGTTGTTGCTGAATTATTTGTTGCTGCAGTGGTCTTGTTGCTTGAAGAGCAGGTAAATTTTCAGACTGAGGTAGGGCCTTAAATAGGCGGGCAGCTTGTAAGCTACAGTCAGTCGTGTGCCATAGCCCATTTAAATCTACTTGTTCCCGAACAACACTTTGTTGCAGGAATACAATCGCCGGGTGAAAAACTCAAGTTCTTTATATAAAAAACATTATGCTAATATCTACTGCTAGGGAGTAAACTCCAATCTGATCTAACAATACGCACTGAAACTGCTCCTTGTGTGGCAAAATTAGTTTTACTCTCCTCGTCTCTTAGATGGTCGTCCATCCGAAGAGCTGTTTTGAATAAATATAGTACAGAGAGGAATCCAAACATGCTTCAGCTAATCTGAGGATAGACTAGAGAAGCCTATGAGTGCGCTTTAATCTTTAATGGAGTCTTGTGATGTGTCCTCTTAATGACCGTCTCCTGGGATTCCATTTGCCCTTGAGGCGAGTCCATGTTACAGACATGGTTTTCTTCACACGAAGTCATGCAGGCCTATGACACTTATGTACCTCAAGATGGCCACAACTGAAGACAGTTGACAAGCTACTTGATAATTAGGCTTGCACAAATTTGGTTAGCTTTCATTTTGTCACCAGCCTGCAGCTGAGGCAGATGTAGATCAACCAGTCTCATATGGAAGATGTCTTTCAATCCCTACAGTCATTAGCTAAGTGCTAAAACCTGGTTGCTGTTCCATCGATGGTACTACTTATTTTAGCGACAGTGAAATGGCAGCCAACTAGAGATGTCTGGAAAACGTTTAATTTTTCGCGGGGGAACTCATAGAGATTATTAGTCATCAAAGGCTCTATTCCGATAAGTTGCTATGAATGTGAGTTGTACTGATGAGCTGGCGCGTTTGTTGCATCGAAGGTCTTGAAAAATCTACTATGACTATTTCTACCTGGAATTGTTTTCTTTCATTTATTAATACTATTACTAGTATTGTATCGTGTTTCATTTTTCACTCAACTTGCCAGGGACTGACAACCGGAAAATGCAAGAATGCTATCATATCACTTGTTGCCACACCTTTACATACAGAGGTGTATTAGATTTACATAAATGTTTTCCATACATCATGCATTGCAGTATCATACCACAATAGGTACAAAACGTGAGGAATGTAATAAAACATAATAAACTCGAACTACTACAAGATACAGTAATACTTCGTTACCTTTATATGTCTGCTGTAAGCTATCAACAACCTTTGTAGTTAGTTAACAAAACAACTAATGTACGGTATTTGCATATACGTGGCTTAGTTCAAGAAATTTAATGTTTCCAAAGCCTGACTGCTACTTTTTCCTTAAAATCTGGAGGTTGTTGACTCGATCGAGTGCCATGAGGAATGTGACAGAAAAGTCATCATTGGGTACTCACGTATAAACAATATACCACTCACCCCCATATACAGCATGACCTCATGGCAAAACCTCTTTCACCCACACTTAAATGACTCTCTCTGTGGGACTACTGAGCGCCTAGAGTAAGGCCATTATAACTTTACCCATTTTTCTTATGTCCCTTGGTGCAGTCTGTTGTGTCATATTCATACGTAAAAACGAAGCGTTGGCACAACAAAGTTTATATGTTTTACGTGCTGTGAATTCTCACACTTTAAGAGTGTTGGTATACGTACTATGTCCACGATCTAAGAATGTAAAGGAACAAAATATGGATTGTTACACGTGTAATCATTACGTCAAAGTACTGATGTCACGGTGTTATAAGCACAACTATACTTCCACGACCCCACACCTATATATTCAAAGGTTTTCATTATAAAAATATGCATAAAATCTGATTAGCCCACGTCATGTGTGGAATATTTATGTTTATGCTGCAGAATGCATCCTTAGGATATTATTTATAATTACATTACATCATAATTTTGCGTCTATAATGGAAATCAGATCATACCACCAAGTTACTAATGACTTAGGTATTCTATTATTTAACACTTAGGAAGTATAACTATATTCATAGAGTATGCAAATTAAAAGCGACCCGAATAAGCACACTGTTGTTCTTATCTTGGCCATACCTACCGACATCTAAAACGTAATGGGACACTATTTCATCCTCTGTAAAAGATTTAGAATAAAACACAACTGTTCCAGTTCCAAAGAAATCTACTAAGGGATCCAATTTCTTCACTTCTTGGTCAAAGGTTTTTGTCCCTTTTATCCAACACAAAAAAAGTACGTACCAAGCATAAATTTTCGGTCGAGTCTTCAACCTTTTTCAGATGACTGACTGATGCACTCGGTCTGAGCAACGACGCTGGCTGTCTGGAATCCGGAAGCGTGATGACGTCAGGAGCGCATCTGAGCAGGATTACTTTGTTAGGGGGGTGAAGGAGGGCGCCTTTGATGCGCTCCTGACATCATCACGCTTCCGGATTCCAGAAATCCAGCGTCGTTGCTCGGAAGGAGTGCATCAGTCATCTGAAGAAGGTTGAAGACTCAACCGAAAAGTCATGCATGCTACGTACTTTTTTGTGTTGGATAAAAGTGACAAAAACCTTTGACTATGGATTCTACAGATGAGCTTTCATTCTAATTCTTCACTTCTTGTTGAACCCCCTCACATGCTGTTATAAGAACATGAGAGAATAACGCGACTCCTCATATTCAGCCATGACACACATAGTACAAAACACCTGGGCAGTAGTGTAAGCCATAGCTCTATATTACATATCATAAGTTGCTCATCCTACCTGGGAACAAAGCGTGAATAAAAGCAATCTGTCTCAGCACATGATTAATATACAATATCGAGCAGACAAGCATGCCTGCCCGCATACCTAACAACTCAAATTAGAAGATACGCTCTATACTCAATGAGTCTATAGGAGGCGACATTGTTGTATGCACCTCTTACAAGCAATGTCCCCTGTGAGAATGCTGACATAGCCATGTGATATTCAGCATGACACTCCGCGACGTGGTATAATAGGGTCCATAATTTGGCGGCAAATATCTGTCTGCACCCGGGAGACGGCAAATGTCATTACATTGTGCAGGAATGAATTGCACTTATTCGGTTCCTCAGCAGCCATCATCGGGTGTCGACGAAGGAAATAAAAAAAACACGCGCAACCGGAATAGCTAGCGCCGTAATAGCAATTTGGTAGAATCTATTGTGAACCAATAATTTTGTGCATTCCTTGTATTTTGTTAAGAATAAATAAAACGTAGAAAGAGCCCTTTGAACAACAAACGTGACGCAAATCCGTCAATTTAAAATCTAACTATTGATTAAAATAGTTAAAAAATGTATAATTCAGTTTTCATTCATGCTGACGACAAGTAAAATGTATATACGCACGCATGTACACGACCTAGTGCATACAGACAGTTTGTAAGTGCTTGGCGCCGTCAGGTCGTTTCCAGCGGTTAGTTTTATGGATATGCAATAGACCAAAAGACATCTGGACTACGGATTTGTTCGGACTTAGAAAGTAAAGAAATTAGAATAACAGAATGTACTGAAAACTCTTATTAACCTATCCATAATATGCAGAGGTATAAGATTCTAAATTCTAATTCTAATTCTTGGTGGGACGTTAAAGGAATTCTTCTTAGTTTTGGCCTCATCCGAAAAGTAAAGATGCCTGGGAAAATGGCAGGTGCAGTGTTTGTTGGGCCGGCTAAAGTGCATTGATATTTGCAAAGCGTGGAAATAGGCAACATTATTTTATTCCCGTGTTTTATTCACTGCCTTATCTGTAATTATGTCTTTAGTCCATGTAAACGTCATTACGCAATTCAGCCTCGTCGGCTGCAATGTTTGTGACGTATGTGCACTTTCTGAAATAAACCATTCATATATATATAACATTATTAGCTGTTTACCAGCTTGTGCTATGTTGCCAATTGCGCCCCTCCCGTTGGACTATTAAGTCACCGGCAGAATAATGAAGAAAAGAAGTTCGATAATTATCAGTAAATGTTTTCTGGGCCTGAAAAGTAATATCCATTTCAATATAGAGTCATTACTGTTTGGTATCCTATATTCTTCATCCTTTATATCGATAGATAGAAAGCAACTCGTTTAGATTAATTCCTACGCTGACTTCCAATATGATGCTTTGGGAGGCATTCTATTATACTGCCCATTATAATAACCGGGTTTTACAATTCACACGTCAGGTTAAGCGTTTGTTTCAACTCGTTGCTGGTGTAAACAGAACTTTAGAAAATGCTTATAAATTTACGTCCATTTCCATTACATAGTTGTGATTTTCTGAATAAAACTGTTAAACTGTTAAAAACTGTTAAACTGTTTATTATACTTAGCGACATCGTCTTTGTAGTGAGCTGTTAAGTTGTATCTCACCTGTTGATTAAGCATAAGATATTATCACTTATTAATCAACCCCACTTGTCGTAAACAATTGTATTGTATTGTATTGTATTGTATTGTAATTGTATTGTATTGTATTGTATTGTATTAAATGGATACTCTATTGTATGGTTATTTCTTAGGGCGAAGCAACAAGTCAAAACTATGAAACTCCATAAACTTTAAGACGTTTTCTTTGGAAAACGAGTTACAACTTTGCAACACTCCATAGCTACACAGTAGTAATGCAGAAACATGTAAGTTTCTAGCAAGCATCCGTGAGCCACTAATTGTGATCAATGCGTAGACCCCATACATTTCAATATCCGCCATAGAGAAAAATGCGTTAACGTTAGTCACTGTCGGGTACATAGTGAAGATCTATACGCACTCAAAAACACTCAAAGAAATGAGAACATAAAAATTTCCCTAGAGGGATAACATCTGAACCGCAGTGGATGCGTTCTATTTCTCACAATTGTGCACTTAGATCCTCACAAACCGTATCCACCGTGCCGCAACATCCATCATCCTATCTCTTGACAACTGCATTATTTAGTGCAATAAAAGAATACCCTGTCAACGCCGGCAGACGGCAGATACTGTGTCGTATCATGTTCTGCATGATACCGAGAGGCGGACGAGTGCAGCATTCAAGTCTTCTCTCACTAACGAAGAAAGGAATATTGTTGAGGCAGTATACGTTATGTGGACTATAGTTCCGTGTCTAGATGTCTCTTATAAATAGACGGACGATACTTTGATCCAAGTCTAACAAGCTGGACCCGTCCAAACTATCGACCATGGGTTGTTGATATAATTGACTAAGATTTACATCTTCTTGCTTTCTTGGTATTCCATCGTGATTCTCAATACTGTACTCATGGTACTAATTTGTGTGAGAGGTTTTCTGTCGAAAAACGAAAACAAGAAAACTAAGCACATATACTGTTTCGTAAGAATTTCCATCTTTTAACCCAGTGGTGAATTTCAAGTGAAACAAATAGCACCACTGACATCGTCAAGGACAATATCTTGCATCTGCGCATAGACCTTGACCTCTGAAATATACACTTGTTGACCACATCAATCATAAGGAAAACTTGAAACAGCACTTTTAAAGATGGTTACCCATTGTCCTACGCAAAATATATTATATCATTTAATTTATTGTATAAAATCCTTGTAAATATTTCCTTTTGTCATTAGCTATAAACACGCGTTGATGCTATGCCTCTAACATCATCTTTGAGAAGGCGGCATTCCGTAAGGTCTGTAACCAAAAAAACTGAATTTCCTTTTCTTTCTAGAACTCTTCTAATCCTCTGTCCATGCGTCTCCAAACGACGTTCATAAATGGATACCAACCACACCTCAAAGTGACGACATCCAAATAAGCAGTACCCTATCCCAGCGACATGTTACATCTGTCCACGCATGCTGCCCATTTGGGTTTGATCAATATCTGTTGTCCTTGTCCCAAAAACCTAATAAATCTCCCTCTCAACGAAGGGAATAATTATTCTGCAGTGGATGTTTTATATCCACGGCATTTTCTAATCGATTGGGCACAGCGTGAAGAAGAAGAAGCCTTGTAAGTGGTAGAGTGGCGCTATAGCTGGTGGCCTGGCTTAGGATGCCCTCCTTCTAAAGGATCTTGTACACATAAAATGTATCAGAAACATAAGGTGAAAGATACTTGGTAATCCGCGGTGTCAAGCATCTTACTGCAAGATCTTCTACGTAAGTCTGCTGCAAACCTAATCAGTTTGTTACACCGGCGGCATCTGGTCTGATGTCTCTCGGTTACACGAGTAGCATACGGAATCTAGTAGTTTACTAAATACCTTAATAACACTTCTAGTAATAAGGAAAGATGGACGTTTCAGTGAATAAGTGCTTTTAAATGATCTGTGGATCTTGGAATGGATTTAGCGTTTCGCAAAACTCAAGGTATGATGAATCTAAATTCCTAATATTGCCGAAATTGTTGAACAGAAAATCATGGAAGAATACAACTTACTAGTTTATTATTTAATGCAGCTATTGACGTGTTGACGCCACTCCATGTAAACGTTGTTACCATTATGACTGTTTACAGATATTCATATGAACAACGTCTTTCCGGTGAAACAACTTAACGTTGAGAGCAGACACGGCGTCTCTTGTGTTATAAAGATGAATGACAATCTGTGATAGTCAGTTCTGGTGCTTATTACGCCTTAAAGACAGACAACAGATTCAAATAGTTAGTAATTGTCTAACTCAGGTTAACTCTAATAAAATACAAAATAGGGCAAGGAGGCAGAAGAAATTGAAGTAAGAAAATTAATATCTAGGACTTGTTTTACTCTAATCAACACCCATGACGATGATATCGTCAACGAAGGCAACGCTCAACTTTTCTTACGATTCGAAGAAAACGTTAGCTACCTACGAAAAGTCATTAAACTCCGCTCTATAAATTAAGCGTACGCTACACTTTATCTTCCTGCCATTACTGCATTAGTTCGGAAAGAACCCTTCTTGGTAAAGCTTCAGGCGGCCCTTTCAACTGCGTATATGATTATTAAGGTATTTCTCTAAGCACACAGCGGTACATACTAGATAGCCGACGACTCACGTTAGTACGGTCATATATCATTGTTCAAGTTAACACAGTCATTTACAGTTTTAACAAAACATTTTCTCCCTTTTGTAAATAATTTATATATATTTAATTAAAAGAAAGTTTATTTTTCGCAACGTATGGATGCCTCTCCGTGAAAGGTTAAGTATAAGGCGGAATATCTGTTTTCAAGTCCTTTGCCTATAGCAAAAGTTGTTTGTAGAGAGAATAGCAACTGAAGGGAATTTATTCAAAAGTTGACATAAAGGGAGTTTTACTTTAAAAGCAATTTTCTGGTGATAAATTGTCACCTTAAGCTAATTCCACTAGACGGTGTTTCCTCATTCCGCAGACCCAACAATGTTCCAAAGCAGTGATTTATTGCATAGGATGTTGATCCTGATGATAAGAGAGTATTTGCACATTCAAGTACAAATTCCCAGATTATAAGTCATCAATTAGACATAGCAAGGACTATTCTATGAGGCACAAAGAAGTTGATGCGAGCACTTTTTGACTATTAGATCTTTTGATACGATTGTTTTCTTTCCATTTACCCTAATCGAATGCTACACGAGTTGATCGATTGAAAAATACTTTACTTAGAAACGTTTTAGAAACCGAAAAAGGAAATGTCACTTTCTTTGATGAGTCTAGGGCATCTAATTTGTCATGTATCTTGCATTGTGACTGTTACGGCATTGAAAAAGCAATACATGCTGCAATGGACACATTGTAAACTCTTTAATATTAATTCTAGATCTATTCATTTTAGAAAGTATCATAGTGTTCCAAAATCACTACATGTTGGCTCGTACATGAACAATGATGATATCAATAGTGTTAGAAGGGAACTTTCTAAACTGTGCTGAACAGAACTAAAGCTCGAGAGTAGAACTTGCTCATAGCAAAAGAAGTGTATATATGTCACGATGTAGTTGGATATTACACTGCAATGTACAGATACAAGTCCAGTTTTATCACGCCCCTGTCTTGGCAATATTGCAACGAGCTAACTTCTATTTTTGGCACGTCTTTCTGGTCGATAATTCATCTTCCAAGCTGAAGTTCCTCACACACAATCAATAAAGTCGTGTTCAGGAGGTTTTGTCCAGTGGTCAATGCAACGGAATTCCAGCGATTATCTGTCCATCCATTTCCACATATATTTACTGGCTTCATGTAAAATATTCAATATAAGTTTGAAATATAGACACTTCTTGATTAGATATTTACTTGGCTCAACGCATGAGCACAGATATGATATCTATAATTAAAATCTCGCTATGACCACCAACTGAACTGTGCTGGTCAATGAAAAATAATCGATTTTCTTTCGCATTTTTCTCCATTGAACCTCTTACTACCAACAGAACCAATGTGCCATTCTTGCTCTGAATCGCATGTATAAGTTCCTTGGGAGGATGAGGCGGCCAGTCATTGACATTGCATTCAAGACATCTCCTAGCGTTTTAAGGAATATATGCTCCTCATACTCTTCTCGAATGTCATTGGTTCATTCTTACTATACAAAGGGGGTGCAGAAATAAGAAGTCGTAAGGTTTGTGCCACTTGTAGCCTCTGTAAACTTACAGTTAACATGGAGCGTATGCAGTGGCATCTATGCGGTTAAGAAGCAGAGACGCACAAAGTGTCCATTAATCATTACTACATTAGAATGTCGTGTTATGTCCTCTATACATCATCTACACATTGCGAACCAGTCCATCCCTTCGTGTCCAAAGCAGCTGAGCTTGACCAGCAGTTCGCATTGCCCCTGTCGATTAACCTTGGCTCCTGGAAAGCGTTACTCCAAATGAAGTCCACATTGGAGTGCGCAATGCAGCCATTAGTAGTAAAGTACATAACGATGTTCACACTAAATGGCTCAAATGTATTTACTCAGAGCGACTGCAGGCGGACCAATGATGTTGCTTTTCACGACCAGTGCTATGCGTGCATAGATTGGGTCTCGACATATGCTTTCCACCATTTTCGTCAATACTGGACAAGTATGCCCAAAACTCTCACATTCTAATCCTAAGATTTTGATTTTCAAACAGCTTACTGATAAATCATGCTGATGTATCGACATGTTTTCAAGTCTTTATTTGGTGGAAACTGTCTTGATTTGTAGAATATCATCAAGTGTAATTTTCTAATGAGAAGGTATGTCAGTAAATTCCTACGGATTAAGCTGTTTTCACGTTGAATAAGTTTGATAGATTACAGATCATATTCAGCTGTCAAAGTAAAATGTCATCCATCACGTTTTCCTGTGGACCAGAGATAGTATCTGATGTGTAGATGATGGACCATCTTACCGGATATCAGGGCTGAACAGATGCGCTATGACCATGACCTTGTCCTACACGATACGTACCCAACATCAAGTGGAATGAAGACAGAATATGGTGCAAGGGGTACTAATCTCTCTTGAGGCGAAATATTGATGATTAATGGTGAAACATTTCTGAGTTCATAGCCAACAGTAGGGGATCCAATGACGGTATTGCGCGCGCAATTTTACATTTATAATCACATCACCCTTTTGATCTGCCCTGCCAGGCAAAGCCATTGAGAAATACCCAAGGTGAGGATAAATCCTGTTTTACACGTCCAGAAAAAGAAAATCGCCACAGGAGGGAGAAATAATGAGGTTCATGTCTTTAGGATTCACCACAGAATTTCAGATCGTGTACGTTTATTAGTGGGTGACATCTTCATTTGAAAAGACGTTTTTAGAAGTCTGGGAGACTTAATTGTTCTTGGGTATGATATGGCAATGTATTATGCCAAAGAAAACTCGCAAAACGAATGGACAAGTTTCTGCTAAAAGCAAATCTTTGGGGGAATAAAATGGAACTGCCAACTTTTTCTTAGATATAGCCAAGAGTACAGGGGTAGCAGCTTCAACAACAAACATATTACTTGATTTGAGTCTCTGTTCTGGTGCAAGGTTGCAATCGTTTTGGCAGCAGATCTTTCCATATTAGCATGGCAATCATGTATGTATTTGATACTCAGTATCAGTCAGTTTCTTCAATAGAGCATTATTTCGCAAGATAAAATCGTTTCTGTCATCGGTGACCGGCGAATGCTTGTTAATTCATACTGGAGCCATAGACGATACCAGGCCGTCTCGTGGACTCGGCATTATAATCCGCTAAGCTGTCTACAGTGCCCACACAGTCTGGCTACCACTCACCAAGACCTCATGTCAATTCTCTGAAATGCGTCAAATGCTACCTACTCATGCACAGAATATGCATGTACTGCCACCATAAATATAATATTCTGTAGAACTATCCACATCTAAATCATCATCTAAGTTCGCTTAGATAGCGGTGCTTCAAGGACGACTGAAAACTAGCGTTGTCAAAATGTGCAATTTACTGTCTCACGAAGGTTTGGTCGATACAAAGCATGGGCGGTTGTGAAAAAGTTCTCCCATCATATGGATTGGCTTGATAAAAGACATCTTACCATGCAATGCATCACCTTTTGCACCAGGTTAAGGCGTCTAGGCAATGCAATCTGGCAGCCAGATATACGTATACGTGTAATTTATTGCCAGCTTGAAAGACCGTGGCTTATGAGAAAAGAAAACAGTAGCCCATGGGAAAACGTGGATACAATTTATGATGGACCTTCTTGATCAAGGATAAGTTCAAGGTGAAGGCTATTACCCGTCTAACTTTCCACCAGTAGAAGTTATGCACACTGTTGTCGTATTGGGTTTTGCCAAGTGAAAAGGTACATAGAAGATGGTCTGTTAGTTGTCCTAGTGGGTACTGCTTATTTGTAAATTTAACAATCTAGAACTGATGTACGCTAGAGTAGTTGACGCTTAGATTGTATGGATAGCCATAAGTGTTGTGTCTAAGTCTCTCTACAGCCGTTGACTCGGGGTGGATTCTCTTGATGAAGGGAATAGCTCATGGAACAGCTCAAAGGATCCACCTAATAGCATATCTCATCTGAAAAATAATGATTCTGTATCATCTGCAGCTGAAAGCTAAGTGCCATTATCAATGGGACAAAAGCATAACTGTCCCAGGGCTGTTCGTTTGATATTAAAAGCTTGTGTTTTACGAATTCTAACTTCTGGAAGAAAGTTGTTTAGAGCCTTCATAA
>LZCU01202973.1:3307-21520 GCA_001663935.1 Asymmetron lucayanum | reverse complement strand
TTTTTGTATCACTTGATTGGAAGATGGTAGTTTGTTCTGTTGTACCCTAGCATATGTAACATACTTTGTGGACTGTGAAGTTAAAACAAGTAATTGAACCGGTTCCACCACAGAAATTTATTTCATTGTGTCTCTCTTCAAGTGGTATGTTATGACTTATCTTTTTTTCACACAAAATATCAAGTGAGACACTACCTGCAAAATACATTGTGCTTAAAATCTCGATTTTACATGCACAACGAGTTGTTCCTTTCTATGGTTCATTTGCTTTTTCCTGACCGGCACATTGTTATTGTTAGAACAGGCCAGGCCGACTCTTTCGCATGACGGCCAACTCAGATCTTCCAATATCCACAGGGAAAGTCGAGAATTGCCCAAATTTCCACTTACCCCGCTAAAAGGGTCCGAATACGTTTAGTATTGACCTCGCCTATAGAATTACCCTCATTGGTGATGTATGCCGGGAATAAAGTGGAACAATGGCTATTTCCACATGTCACAAGGGGCCGCATCTCCTCAATATTGCAGTCCCCTTATTGTGTCTTCGGGCTCCTGCTGCTTTGATTGCACCTGCAATATTGCTTACGGTGGGCAATATTCTCTGACTGAGTGCCCCGCATTCTAACGGCGCGGCGTGCTCACGCGACGGGCGGCCAACACCGGGTATGGTCTGCTAGGACAGCTGATCTCAGCACCGCAGGCTATGTTATCATTTACAAACTCGACTAGAACTTCCAATGTTTTTCATGCTGTATTTGGTGGCTGTCCACAAGGTGTCCCTCACAAGAAAGATACAATCGATTTGAATCGACAGCTTTCATGGAGTTGCTTGTATCTCGATGATTTGCGAGTCTGCGTAAAACCTCATCGAGTAAATGACTGTAGCTTACGCCGCATCATACTTCAAGATTAAGGCTACATGTTTCTGGGAGGCTTCTCAATTGAGCTAAACGTCTATTAGTACAGCACACCTTGTGTTTCATAATTGTGAGATAACTTTTTTGAAATTTAAAAAGTTTTAAAATGTGTACATTCAAGACTGTATTGTGTTCCTCAGTATAAACTCAACCTTAAAACTGAACGCATGAAACAGCATGTTTTTAACTTGAACGGCTACACTATAAAGACGGTGCCGGCTATTCAGAACATACCAGCCTACATATAGGATGTCGCAAACGTTCTAGCATACTGCAATAACATTTTAGCAGACTTGTCTGATGAAGCCACAGCCCTGAGTCCGTGGAATCAACCAGAGTTGGTATCAAACTTGCCGCTAGTGTAAGAAGCATACGGTATGTCCAACAGTTATGATGGGTTACAGCTTTCATGTCACACTCAGATCATAACCTGTCGAGTGAGAGGAGTATATAAAGGGCAGTCGGCATTCACAGTCAGCAGTACCGAAACGCTTCAGTAAAACGAAGATGGATTCCTTGAGTTGGTCCTTGCGTGCCCATATTTTTTAAAAACGCGGCGTGTAGCGTTTAGCCACAGATCATAAGTAAAGAAGCTTGTTCCACAACAGCGCATTCAATCCATCCATAATACAAACCACGGCTGGATTTGCCAGAACTGTAATGTCTTTCCACACCGATTAAGAGATTGCCGTTCCCATGCCTTCACCTGTTCAACATTCAAGCGCCCTGAGACGAATCCTTTCATGGTGGATTTGTTCCACTGATGGCATTTTGATAAGTAAGTTCCAACGGTGGGCCTGTGCATGGAGAGAAGGCTGTTTGGTATTTCACACACACTATTCTCTCTGAATTCCCGACCAAATTGAGAATTCGAACAGCGCTTGATTGCGTCCAGTTTTGACTTCTCCTCGAGCACTGGCGCCGCTTGTCTGAGGGTGTCGGCAATTGCACGAGTCCGCGAAGAAAAGTGTAACGGAGGCGTGGAAGGCAAATAAATATCGATGTGACATCGCGAGAAGTAACGCAGTGCGCGGACGGACAACGCCGCTATATTAATCTGCAACAAAATAGGTTGCTGGTCAGAAGCAATCCATCAGTTAGAGCTCTCAAGCTTTAGTGTGTCCAATTGCGAATCGTGTACTGCAGCGGGACCAGAGGCAGTCTCTGATGGCTCCTTCACCAGGTAGTGCTCGTGTTGGGAGAACTGATTACTGGTTTGAGTTTGCGGCTTGCGCATGGACGACTGACAGGACATCAGACCATGTTCGTTCGTTCGCTGGAACGCTTCTCGTGCCTCGTAACACACGGGCAGTACGTTGTCGTGCTGTTTCAGTAGTTGAGTATATTTTACAGGGATGTGTTAGACCTTTAACGTGCTCCAGCACCTCCTCAAACACAGGGCCCACATTTTTGTATGGTTAATTTTTGTCCTGTGCCGGGTCATAAGTTACTGAATCTCGATCTCTTTTTCCTCATTTGCTACTGCAGATTAACATCGATGTCTTCTATTAAATCAGATTACCAATATAGTTGACGTTTAGTAGACAGTTGATGAATGATGCTTGTTTTCTAACTCCAGTTGTTTTACAGCATGTTTATTTTGTCCAAATTGAGGAAACTCGGATGAAAAAGGAACCAATGCTCAGTAGTAACACTAAAAATCTGCTGTTTGTTTGGCCTTTAATCCAACAACTTCTCTCCGAGTATTGAACTGCTTTCAATGGGGCGTATTTAGAAAACAGATAATTTTGTTTTGCTCCACAACCATTGAATTTAAACGGAATTGAGGAGTTTAGGACATTTAGGTGTTTTTGGCTGCGTCAATATGAAGACGAGTATCCGACCAACAAGGGTTGTAACATTCACTGCCTTTTTTAAAACTTTGAATTTTTGGCTAAACTTAAGATATTTTTAAGGTTTTGGTAAGAGCAGATTTATCAGTCGGGCAGGTAGGTGAGAGACGTTCTTTGGCGAGCGAGATTTGCAATTCTGTCAAGTATAATACCGGATAATGGCCTCGGCTCTTTTTTTGCTTATTATTCATCACGATTTACGGAGTCCATACCTTTCAGACGGCCCTACCAAAATGTGAACAAACGTATACAACTTTTTATTCAGGGACATTTTCAAATGCATGGGGTACGCAACGATGTACCTGATATCTTGTCGTGTTTTCGAGTACAAGCAATAGTTTCTAATCCAAATAGTCTTGTGCTTTAAGGTCTTCCAGAAGCCAGATAGAGCAACACAGGCAGTAGCACGTTCGACCTATATGACATCGGTATGTCTGATGTATGACACAGCTAATCGAGCGGGTTACAGTTGACATATTTCTGTACGTTCAAGAACGTTTACAAAACAGATACATATGGGGCATCCCTCCTATCGCCCTCTAGCGGTTGAGGTACTTCTGACAGCGACTACTGAACCGCGCTACGGTATTGTGCCATCAACCCGTGCGGGGGAGCTATTTCACGCCGTATCGACTTAGCAAACATAAAACACCGCAGCCTGAACAGCAGCAGTGTCGTGGAGACGACATTATGTGTTTTTCATGCTTGCATAATCCATTTTAAAACTGATTTTCCCCATGCGAGCTCTCATACATGCTGTGATGACTGCCAAATGAATTCATTATGTTGGGTATGGGGAGCTATGCCAATGAGGATACTGACTTCACAAACCTGGTCTGCACGGCACTGGTAGGGGTAATTTCAAGCGATGAGGTTGTCCTTCCGATGGGACGTAAAGCTGGAGGTCCCGTGTTTGTGAGTTGTCAAGCACGTTAAAGAACCCACTACACTTGTCCAAAAGAGTAGCATCAAGGGACATGAGTTTCACGTGCGGTTATAATTGTTACTTGTATTGTAAATCAGGAAGTTTGGTATTGATAACTAACAATGAGACCAGATGTCCAGTCACAATGTATGAGCTAATGTCTGTGTGATGCTACCTGTGCACGGTGTATGCGATCCACTGTATTGGTATGAGATCCACTGTATTGGCGACCCTGTTAGCGGTCTATGATCTTTTTAAGAACACACACAAACATCCTTGTGACATCGAATGTATATAATCTCTGGAAATCCCTATCATCGGTGATGTTGGGTTGAAAGAAAACGGTGACTTAAACACACTTTATACCATTTTTGGCATTGTGCTTCGGCATTTGTCGAATCAGTCGGAAAACGTCTTAAAAGATCATGTGGAAGCAAGCAAGCAAGCAGGGAGTTAGAACCTGAAACAAACCATGCATGCCAAATGAATAGGACAGGCTATTTAACACATTTATGTAGATAAAAAAATATTTCCTTTGAAAAACGTGCTAACAACATTGACCTGCGTTAGCACATAACTAAAAACTTTTAATTTTTTAGTTATGTGCTAACGCAGGTAAAAAAAAAACTCATTTTTTACCAGCCGAAGAAACACACGGGAAAAAAATGAGTTAACCACCTCTTAACTCGCAAGTTTTTCTCATTTCGTTTTACCAAAGGGAGAATGTAGCTATTCCTTTATGGTTAAAATGAGTTAAAAGGTGGTTAACTAATTATCTTATCAAAGGGAAGTAATTGCTATCAATTGTGTAGTAAAAAACAAAATAATGTATATTCTAGGCGTTAACACCGGTTTACCTTTAACACGTTTTTCATGCTAAAATATTTTTGAGCTAAATAAATGTGCTAAATATTCAGTCCTAAGTGAATGACCTACCGGAAAATTGCAGTACTTTGGTAGCCTCCTTCGCAGACCCCTACCAGAGGTCGACTATTTTTTATTTCTTATTCTCAATCATTGCGCGCCGTTTTCTGATAGGTTTCCATTTCTGACTTCATTTTTTGGAGTGTCGTACCTCTGCCAGAAGTACGACACTCCAAAACATGCCAGAGGTACGACACTCCAAAAATGCAGTCATAAATGGAAACTTATCAGAAAACGGCACGCAATGATTGAGAATAAGAAATAAAAAATAGTCGACTTCTGGTACGGGTCTGCGAAGGAGGATAGTATTTTGGCGCCTTGTATTTCTGTATTTATGGGCAGCCTCAGCTGCAGTTCAGGTAAACTGACCTAGTTAGCCTGTCGTTTGTTGATGGCCTGACTGTCCGGGTGTGGACTGAAGCTCTCCATGTGGCTCTCCGAGGAACACACTGTCCACACAACACTGTTATGGCAACGTCAAGTGCTAAAGGACATTACCCAGTATCACTGTTACCGTACATAGGAAACACAAACTTGGGTGGAGCAGATCTTTCTTTGTGCTGCAAGTCTACATACGTGGCAAATAGTACGGTGTGTCGCCCCTGGCGTGAAGTTTCAGTTTATTTATGTCGAACATCAAATATCTGTAAACTGTATAGAATAAACTGCCGTTATTACCTTCGTCAAGAAGGTTATATTTTCGCCCCTGTTACCTTATCTATTATGCAAATTAGACTGTAATTAGAATAATTTCTTTGACGAAGGTATGGGATCGTCGAACTCTAGTTATATCTGAGTTATAGTACATCTTTGCCAGATTGTATATTGATATGTTTACAGCCTATTCCAAAGCAACGTTTAGCACAACATCCGTATGGAATATACATGTAGATACATGCCGATGCGATGTAAGATCCAACTAGACTGTGAAGAACCATTTGTTATGAATGTTGAAATTGTAGAAGGATGTGTCGCGGAAGGCAGATCTCTGATCCTAACATAACTAGCAGCAAAAAAGCACGAGAGTCCGTTATTATGATGAAGTTGGTTATGAAAAGGCAACTTTGTTAAACCATTTGGTACAGTTGTTCTTTGCTATTCTTAAAGGGACGGCTTGTGAAATGTATGTGAATATGTATATATGCATTAAAAGAGTTCTCTGAGGTTATGTACCTTATGGCTTGGTTTTCCCTTTAACAAATACATAAAGATGCCATATTCAAACCAACAAGCCACAGGTGTTTCACTTCTTTCTTACTGTACTGTTAGCACGAAAAATCAAACTAGGCATTGCTGACACAAAATAGCATAGGTGTCTTGATATACTTTTCAGTTGTATAGCACTTGGCGTCAGAATGGATAGAAATTATGTCATTGTTTAAAACATCATATCTACTTATATCTGGCATGTATGTACTGTATATTCTCTCATATATTCAAGACTTTTATCTCTGCTACATAATCTACAGACGCAAGAGTGTAGATATATACATGCGAAGATATTAACAACGAAATCTACTCCTGATTTATCTTCTGTACTACTTAACTGAAATAGTGTTGCTTTTAGAACCACAAAAATCACACGTTTCGTAATGATTACGTTGTTTTTCGTATCTTTGGGCCTAGGAAACTACAGATTCCGTAACTTCAGCAGATGTTTTGCGTGTAGTTCTGTACAGCCATTGTGGCCTCAGTGCCATATTCCTGTCGTCATATCACAGGGATGCGTCTGCACCCAACTTATGTATGTGACATAGATTTTAACAACACAAATGATTTCTTGGTTTGAGCATGAGCTTTGATGATGTTTATGCGTCGTCATGACAATATCCAGTATTCTACATGTGTTCTTTGTACTGTGGGTACAACGTCCAGAACGATGATGTGTGTAGACACATGTCCTGATAATCAATTGAACAAACATGTCTGGAAATACTCACAAAACCAGCTTCGTGGGACTTATACACCGATATGCATAAAATGAAAAAGAAATTAAACGATTGAACGACTCAAGCTGTTGTAGTTAGCAATACACCACAACATTTACAAGACACGTGTATTGAAATATCAGCCAATATTGTTGGAAAATGAGCTACATTTCCCCTCTAGTTTGCCCACTTTCCTCCCATGAAGCAGGTGAATGTACACTCGGGACTGGGTTCCAATCCTACATAGCCGTCTGGACTGTGATGCAGGACTAAAACTTCACAAAACTTTTACCAGTGGATCGCTGCTCAGTTCTCCCATACCTCGCGTCGTACTTTCTGGCTTGGACACTTGTATGTAAGGCCCCCTCGAAGTTCCACTGAACGGCGACAGCTGAGCGACCTAAATTGAACTTGTCTGACCCGTAATGTTATAACTCCAGTTATGATCGACGATGTGAATGAATGCTTTATAAGAAAACAGGACACAGATATTAAACGCTAAACATCTTTATGAGTGAAATTCGTTTGAATTACTATGAGATTGTTGGATCGCTCAGCCATCGCCGCCGCAGTGGAATGGGGGTGTAAGAAGGCGATATCAACATTGCTCGTTACCGATCTGTTATAAAATGTCTGCTATCCTGAGGCTTATGAGGTCTCATATATCAGCTGGTGGCGAGACGGCAGGGAATTATCTTCTCAGTTTTAGTTAGTTATAGTTGCCACATTTTTATTTCTTCTACGATTTTTCTGAAAGACAGAAAACAAAATTGGGCTATATTTTATTGCTATATTTTGTGCTAATTGGACATAAATGTATACATTGGATCTGCTTTGTCGTCTCGCTTTGGGTTAATAAATAAAATAACAACATGTAACGTTATATCAGACGGTTTCATATCGAGACGATTACTTTTCGTACACATAAGACAGCCATCTTTCAAGTCATTTCTCATATAACTTTTATTATACATATAAAATACCCTTGTCACCAAAGTATATTGTTAAGTTTGGGTGCAGGTAATTAGTTGATACATGTTAATAGTTTAAGTCTCCAAATCTCAGTATCAGATTGTCGAATCTCTCGTCATTGGCGAGAGATCTATAACCAGATCTATAAGGTCGTTATTGATTTGGAAGTAATGAGCAATGAATTTTTCATAAGGTGAACTTGTCTTACTTGTGTGATTGGCGTGTTGATCCTTCCGTATTGAAACACTGTATCTTCATTAAGGATAGGATTCTAATGAATTTCAAACTTCAAAGATTTACGGTGTTTGTATATGTTCATCATTCCAACGGGGTGTTTCAAATGTGAGCAAAGGACAAGATATACAAGCAACCCTTAAATGTATTGCTTCAAATTGCGTTTCACTGCGGTAAAGTGTATATTGTTTTGCTTCCACAAAGCATTCGATAAATTGGTAGGCACACAATTTCAGTTTGTATTGGAAGCAAAATGTCGACAATATGGAACGCAATACACAACGACAGAAGCAGGCAATACGCGGTCCAACAGATCAAGTTAGAATTGCCTTCACTCGACTTCGCCGTCTGATGAGATTAATCAACAGTGATTACCAGATAATCCTGTAACTGTAAGGAATTGCGCAAGCTAAGCCCATGTTGGATCAGACTTATGTAGATCAATGACTGGTTTATCGTCATTCTTTTTACTTAAACATCGACAGGAAAGATGCTGAACAGAGTGCAGTTACAGGAAACAGACAAGCAGGATAAACGTTGTCTCCATGTTGTCAAAACTGCAACAGTCTTGACAAAACAGTTTCTGGGTGGCAAAAACAATGACGCAGTTCGCCATGTTACGGCGAAATATAAATACACCTAAAGTCACATCTTTCCCATAACATGTTGGTTTGCAGTTTGGGCTAGCTAGCTATGTACATACACAAGCGGTTGGTAGCACTACTTTGTGTTCCTGGTAGTTGTTGTATCCTGGTTGATGCATTTACGCAAGTTTTAAATAAAGCAAAAGGATAAACGTTTCAACCAGTCAAGCTGGTCAGTTTCTGATGCTGTCAGTTATTTATCTGAAGTTCTGAATGTGACCTGAATTAGTATGGTCTCGATGTCGTACTATATTATCGTACGCTGAAAGCGTACACTGATGCAGAAACATTCTACTATATGAGGATGATGCGTATCATGGGAAAGAAGAAAATGGAATTGGCTACACATAATGTGATAAGGTATGACATTCCTTCCGTCCATTATCGTTCTCGTTGAATTTATGACGTCTTTGGATCTTGACCAAACTCTGCTATGCTCTGTTGATACCATCCACGAATTACAATGTCTGTTCGTGTCCAAAAAAGCAGAGAGCATATCCCAGGGCTGCTACGTACGTTACCAGAGCAGCAAGTTCTCACATATAACAGGGCTGGTAACATTCAGTGCGCTCTGCCTGCCTTGTTTAGATGACATCCACGTGTGCAGCTTGGTTCCAGGCATTTCCCCTAAGTAGACTAGTTCCACGCCGTAACGCAGGAATATCTCCCACTTGTCCTCAAGCATCAAAAGGAGCTTTTAGGGAAACGAGCAGATTTGGAAGAGGTGGGCTGGCCGAACAGCAGGCTTTACCTAGTACCAGTGGACGCCTTACGCTGGTAGTCCTCCAACAGCTAACATGTCCCCAATCTCATCTCATCTCATTGTACTTGATATTCCAGTTGCTTTACAACAACACATATAGTTGTAAATGAAAGAAAGCTAAAGGGGTGATGGAAAACACGAAGATTTTCTTGCATCAAGCCATATACATAGACTGCTGTAAATGTGGAGACTTGAAAGGGAGGTATTGAACTTGAGCCATAATGACAGCTCAAGTTCACTACTCAGAGAGCAAAAGCTGTACGCAGTCGTTGGTTTCTGACGCAGGTATGATATTCTGTGTGGAAAGATCTTGCCGATGAGGTAAAATTTCTCGATAGTTCTGTCAAAGTGAAGGAGATTTCGTGCCACCCTTTCTGCCACTCGTGCGAAGTACCTCACTCTAACGTGACTCGTACTTCAAGTGTTACCTATGATTTATGGTGAGTTAGATTAGGTCATGTAGTACGCACGGTGTTACCAGTTTCAAAAAAGTCCTTCAGGGTCTGCTGTTCACCCCACTTACCCAATGCCTTCTGGACTCTTCTATTCGGCGTGTTATATTCTGCGTCCTGGCAACACGGCTGAATCGAAGTTTATGATTTTTTTTCTCCGTATCATGCGACCCGGGTGACCTGGGGCGTTGCAGAGCGGAGGTGATGCGTTTCCCGCCCGCCCTGTGCTAACCTCCATGCCTGCTTTGCGTGCGGGGGTCGCATCGCCACCATATACGTGAGACAGGAATACAAACACAGCCTGTCGTCTCTATTTTCGCTGCAATATTTAGGTACACTTCAGTGTTTGAATGACCCTCCTTATGTCATGATGAACTATGGGAGTTGTTTATCGTACGACGCGTTTTTGAACATGTACTGAGTCAATTTACATTGTTGATTTCAAAGTATTGCTTTGCTTTGCCCTTTCATTAGCCTTTTGTTGCAGCACATACCGAACAGTTACACATAGTTTCAAGTTTCTGCACAAATCACTGGGCATTCTCACCCCAGGTTTTGTGCTTAGCGATGTTATGGCGTGCACCTGAAACTGGTATAACGATCAATAAAGAAGACATGGTAATAATCAGACCTGTCATTTTTTACGTTGTGTGTTTATTGGCTGTGCCAGGTGGACGTGACAGTATGCGCTGCCAGGTCGGTTCAGCAAGCCCGGCGGGCTGAGGATGCTGACCGGCCGACACCCCCTGGAAGCGCCTGTGCTGCTGTATCATCACGGGATAAACAACGCAGGCACTCACGATCACCCGTCAGCAGTTTCTGACGCCTCGCATTAATTCCTGTACACCGTATACACAACATACGTGATAAGTTCGTAGTGTGTGCATTGCGTCTGCACTGCGTTTACTGGAAACACTCAAACCAAGCTGCAGAATTGTGACATACTAAAATAAGAGATACATCAACTCGTTGTCAAACTATTTCAATAAATTGGAATCAGTTCCTTGCTGCAGCCTATTCATGATCACAAATTGGCTAAAGCATCATACTGTTAGCTAGGCCATAGTGGAGATGCACGATTTTACGCCGTTTTGTCTACCGCATAAGTCTACAACCCACAGCGAGGGTCGTAGTGCTTAGCCGTATGCTCATTTTCATGCCCACTCACTGACTGGCATGCGTCTGGTAACAGGTTGCCTGTGCATTTTACTGACGGAAGGTAAGCAAACTGTTAGCGTTGAGCTCATGAAGCGTCGAAAATAGTCATTCACATGCATCTACAGAAATATCTACATGCTCTGTGCGACTCAATCACTCAGAATATCCACGACACCCTCGCTACGGAATAGAACATTTCTGAACCACCAAGTCTTCAAACTTTGGTATACTATACGGCATTCAACAATAAGAATTCTGCGTTTCAAATCTCACATTGCAGACTTCCCTCTTGTAGTACAGACCTGTTTTATAGGGCTTCGAGTAACATAAGGCAGAAATATGAAACACATCTGCATCTACACGAGATCCTTTGGGGAGATGATTTCATACAAGGCTGCATCTTGGCGTTGACTAAGATAAATTGTGTTGACTTGTTCAGGTTTTATTGCCCCTTATACACCAGATGAATGATATGTATTCATTCCCCATAAAAGTGTTTGGGCATTTTATAAGCCCATTATCTCAAGTGTTGTTACGTTGTGTCAAAGTACCAGTATGTGTACCAATGGACCTGAATTCATTGCTCTGTTTGCTTGTTGCAGGCCTCACAACAGGTATTCACAGAGGTCAGAAACATGAAAAGACGACCAGAAAGCTATCGAAGCTTTCTGAGATAGCCTCCAATAATTTATTGGTTTTCAATATTGACAAAAGAGTACAGGATACCCAAGTCCAGTGACGTAGCACCGTCACGGTCTTCTAAAGTGACACCAATGTTTACACCGTAAGTTAGTTTTAGAACCTCCCCTCAATCTAGTCGTTCCATAGCTATACCATTTGTGCACATTTGCCATTTACCAGTACCAGTCATTATGCTTGTTACTTGTTGACATTCATAACGTCAATACCTGACATCAACTAATTTAAATGTTATCAGGATGTAAACGACCTTGCTGTTACGTTTCTTCCCATGATCATTGATTTCCACAGCACTCCCCAAATCTACAGAATTGTTATTTCAATTTGTTGAATGCAATAACCAACAAGGTTGCTGTTCTGACCCCGTTTCGGGAAGTCTGCGACTACGAACGCTTGGTGGATCGCTGCCTTATGTTCGCCGACTATACAGAAGTCTTTGGCATTTACCTATCGCAGATTTCTTACCATTCTATATTCATATGCTATTGATGAAAAAGAGGCGCTAAAGAAGCTGGTACACAAGCTCTTTGCAGTACCCGTGGTAGAGCTTGGAAAGGGGGCCACTGGGTCCACAATGCTGCTTGTAGCCATCCGTCTGATGGTAACGATATCGCAATGGATTGCCTGGCTCTTCAGCCGCATTCATCACTTTTGCTCTGGCCAAAAAATCCATAACAGCCATCAGGCGGAAGTTGATACAAAATACAACCTGGAATTGTCGGCAAGCGATGTTTAGCATGCATCACAGGTTTGCCGTTTCCCGGTTTGGTAAAGGAGTTGGTATGAATGTGCAGTTTTCCGTCGTTTTGCATCTCATCAATACCTCTGCGTCGTCACACAGAAGGAAAGACGAGAAATACATTTGCAGCTCGCAGCCATAATACATATATTGCTGAAGCAACCCTTCATTATATATGTCAAACGCGTTGGCGTATTGAACACATTTAACAAACGACGTGGCATTTTCCGACAATGTGACGCAGGGAAATACTTACGTAAGCCGCCTGGATCACCTGTAGTTACCTCCGTTGCTGCAATTCATTTTCGCCGTGGGATGCTTTATTCGTTCACTAGTATTGCATGTAAGAGAAAAATGTATAGCACACGTGGGTAACGTGCCCCATTTACAACAGGCGGCCTGGAGGTTATAACAAGAAGATTAGCAGCACTGCCGCGTTAGGATTTATCATGAACCCAGACGCTGCGATGCATTGCTTCATTTCCATGATGAGTTGGCAGTGACCTTATAGCTATGATATAGTCAGGACATCGTGATTAATATTTTCAGTTTTAAATTATGCCACACAAATGTTGAGGGATAAGGTTAACTAACAATAAAGTATGGCATTTTTCCTCTTATTTCTATTTGCCTATTACCAAACATTGTTAATGACAACGACAATGAAGTTTATTGTATATCCATGCCCTATACGGGCTAAATGCATTAAGTTGGATAAATTAAGTATAAGGGTAAAATCTACAACTACAGAGTATCTTCTCTCTTCTTAAAACACGCGGATACAAATTTACAGAGTTTAACAGTTGGTCTAGTTGTAGTCAACTTACAAGAGATTTGCGCTTGTCTGTGTATAATGGGCATTCCAAAACAAAATGTACTTCATCTTCTACATAATAAGTGTTACAAAATGTACATATTCTGTCCTTTGAGAGAGTACGGTTGTACCTAATAAATTCAATTTGATGTGGGTGATCGCTAATCCTTCGTTTTGTGATGGCTCGATGATTAATACTGTTTTTTTCGGATGCAATTGCTTTACCAACCAACCAACCGACACACATGCTTCATTACCAACTGATTGAAAACCTTTACTTTGAACCTACGTTGCTTATATTGGTCAAATTAAATTCTATAACTTTCAATAATAATGGGCCCGTGCTGACAATGACATGTCCAATGTTATATATTACAAAATGTATATCCTTGTAGGATTGGGTAAGGAAAGACGCAATAAGCCCCTGAATAGCCTCGTAAAGGGACGATCCTATTGGATCTTGTAACAGCTGACTTTTAAATAAAAGAACAGTTGACGCTTTTCATGGGTGTGACAGACAGAACTGCACAAGGGCTCCCCTCCATTCTCCCAGAACACCAGATAATGATGGTGTATGAGGCAACAGGGCGTGACTTCCAAACAATCCAATCGCAGTGTCAATTGGAGCGTGTCCTAGTCATAGACGTGACCAATGGATTTTGTTTTCCATGCAGCACGGCTTGTGGTAAAAGCTCTGCTATACCAGTGTAGCTTCTGAAGGTGTGATACGGAGTTACAATTTTAGTATTGCGGATTGTAAGTTCACTGTTCGCTACCCTACATTTTTACTGCAATCTTATGAAATGAAACTCAATGAAATCAATCAAAGTTGAATCAAACTCAGTTTTATACTAAATTTGCACCACAGTACAGGGTGTGGAATCCAGGTAATGACAATAAACACACCAAAGAAATACACATTGCTAAAGAGCATCGACGTTGGCATTACAACATGCTATTGCAGCAGCATCCAAGATAGAGACGTGTGTGGTGGTTACAAAGTGACCTACATAAAGAAAAATAGCCCATCTTTAATGCAGCCTTTCCAGTAAATGTTCTGTTTTTTTAAATCAGATTACTTAAATCGCATAAGGAAATAGACACAATCGTCAAAATATGCCATTATGGAGCTGAAGTGACCACTGTATCATCACAGCCATGCCAGGTGTCCATAGTATGCGCCGGAAAAGACATTGTTGATGACACCGGCACCCCTTCCTTCAATCATTGATCGGAGGTTGCGGCATGTATGTCTGGGAATACGTGGGGTATAGAGGTACGTATTCACAATCAGTGAGGGAAAACAGCCCAAACCAACTGCTAACAATCAGAAATAATCCATTACAATCTATGATAAAGCGAATTTGTAGGAAATCTAGTAGCAGATTCTACGAGCATAACAAACAAGATACTAAATATTGTAAAACTGACCTGCAATGACCAAGAAAGTAGACTCACGTGGAGTTTGATATTGTATGAGGAGGGCATGGTGTTGTTATCAAACTGTTTTTCTCATGGTTGGTTGCTGTATTATAAGAAAACGAAAAGGCTAAGATAAGTAGAAAAAGAAGGGGGAGTGTCGTACTGTCTGTCTCCTTGATTCTGTAACATTTCAGCACCAGAACTCTTGGTCATGCATGCGTGTACCATTCAACCAACTGATTTTCATCTACCATGGATCAATTCATTGAAGCAGCTTATTAATAGTCTGACATCTTTGCCATATTTATGAACAACAATGGGCACAGGATGCTCTGGTCTTTTCACATGGCAGGGATAGAGCAGTTACTCTGGACGTCAAGGAAATATCGTGGCCAGACGTTGAGACTATATGTACAATTAGTGTTAGTCTTACTGAGAAAGCAATATTAGCGCAATGTGCAAAGTATACCGACGTGTGTGACCTTACAAAGCTGGGCTGTCTGTGCATACAGTCTCATTTCAGCGCGTTTGTTTATATTTTATATTTTGGTACGTACTTGAACAGGATAGACGTTATGCTGCTTTGCCACACTGTCATCACTGCACACAACAAGCAATTTTCAATTCTGAATTAGATTATTTGTAAGCATTCAGTTGCGAATGAGACTGTATGCAAGGATAATCAGTAATGCAAAGCAATGAATAATTCTTATGCATGATTTATGCCTGATTCGAATCACTGTCATTATGAGTGTAAGCACGCAAAATGTACTAAGACTTTGTTATCTTTGCGAGGTAGAATTTAATGGAAGGTTAGGGATTCAGTATTAGCTGTTCGATTGTTTATATCACTCCAAGTTTTCTTTATGATGTGTCATATTTACGATACGTGTCATTGCAAATGTTGATAATTAAATTTACTACTTTTAATAATGAGATAAAATCGTACTTGTAATGCATTCCAGCATTTTCCGAGGTAATGTTTAGACAACTATAAATTTAAACTTTTCTCAAATCAAAGTTTACGGATTTGTGGATATAAGCCTGGAAGCAAAGAATGAAACGTGGAGATCAAAGCTCTGCGACACAGTCTCCACCGCTGCATTCTGTTTGGCCTTCTGCTTCAGTGTATTTTCATGTGGACATCATCAAAATGTAAGTAGACAAAATCCTGAAAGGGGCGCGCCAGTATTTTGACGTGAGCAACCAGAGAAAACATTTCAACCGTACAACTATTTCTTTCTTCAGAATCATTTTAAAATTAGACATTCCATGTATAGATCCTGGGTATATGTCGTGGAGAACGAAATAAGGCAAATACCATTTGACATGACAAGATTTTCTTAGTAAACAATAAATATCCAAAAAGCAGGCAAATGCTCAAGTACACGTTCAATTTCTGTTCTGTGTAGAGTAAGAATGTGCCTGTCACGGTGTTCAGGTAATGGTGACTGTAACCCTTTTTGTTTCACACTTTCACTATCGCTCACTGCTAGAAATAGTACCTCACGAAAGTGAAGAATAAGTTCGTGTCTTGTAGGGTTTAGCAGTACGAAGAACCATATTTTCGGGCAAGTTAAGTAGTAAACGATGATTTGCGGAAACGCGAGCGTCGTCCTCTGTGCAATGCCATGGCGTGTAGATGTACAACACTAAGCATTGCCGTAACGTTTAGCTGTAAGAATAATCATCACATACCGCTAAGCATCAAGATAAACATCTTTATGTCTCAGTCTGCGGACACCACCTTCAACCGCTCAGCTGGTTACAAGCTGCAATTGATAAGATTTAGATCAAAAGCGAAACGTCTGCTGAGAAATCCTCCATCGGACTCGCGTGCACACAACACCCCAATCCAGGCGTACATTACAACCAGCCGCAAACTTACCCACGCCATCAAATATCTGGTCTCTTTTTAGGAGCTAGTTATCGTGCAAAGATGTCGGGATGAAATGGCCATTTGGTCACAGCTATCGCTGTGTGTGCTATAAAGCAGGAACGCATAAAACGTGGAAAAAAGGGAAGAGGTCGTACTAAGCCACATACAGAAAGAGTGAACTGGGAACAGTCCAGATTTACGTGTGCTTCCATCAGAGATTGTGAGCCTGGGATCAGTTTTATAATGTCTGTTATGGCTGTTCTGGGACCCGCATTACATTGCACAGACCACGCAAAAAAGGCAAAGGGCACGAGTCACATGCCATACAGAATTTGTGTCACGTTCCGCGTTGCCTTACAGACGTCCACGGGAACAGGGCGGCGTGGTAGTGGGAAAGTTCACCGCTCGTCACGATGCGCAGTTGCATCATTTGTTAACACACCAGTGACGCTTTTAGTGACATTAACAAGAGTTACGTCTTGTCTTGGATGCAAATACAAAAGGTGCAAAAACACCGGATGCATGCAGTGAATTGAGGATGACACGTAGAATAGTTCCAAGTGACCGTCTTCATTTTTAATCAACACAACACACGTCGCGGTACTCTACAGTCTACACCAACATGACTAACCCGCTCTATATGGGCTTTCTTCGGAGTAGTTTGCCCAGTGTGTACGCTTTTAGAATCTACTATTATAATGGGATGGAATGTATGTAGTATCTTTTGGTAAATCATGAGCACAAAACGCATCAGAAGGCTTCTAAAAACACATGTCTGTGGGGTATGGCAACGTTGTACGATTGAAACACCTGTGTTGCAACGCCTACTAGTATCTCTCGAGCATTTCTTGACGAATATGTATTCTACTCAATTGTAGCAAATCTCAGGACAAAATCAGACCCAAGGTAGATTGACAGCTTTTCTTGAAGCCAATATCATTGACATGGTAACGAAGACAGAGGACAATGTCTTGAGAGGATAAGTACGCGCAACAGACCTCACATAGACGATTCTACATTGCTCATCCCAATGGTATGTAGCCACACTGCTCTATTTGTCTATGTGGAATCGTCAGTAATAGGGCAGAATGAGTTGCAGCACCAGAACCGTACAGAAAGAATCCCGACAATGTGTCTGGTACAGACCTGGTAGGGTAAACTACTAGTTTGGCTAGCAGCCTCCCATACAGTACTATCCGGGTGTCTATCATATTGGCTGGTTAAAGCTCAGATAATACAGACGATATTCAACCAAAGGAGCCTTTCATCTGATGAAACGAGAACGATGACCATCCCTTGTGACGGCCTTTTTGGCAACTGTGTGCCATACCATAATGATGGCAGTGATGCGAGCGTTTTCCAAATTCTCATATGATCCCCGACAGTTTCGTAAGAACAACCTCTCTGTTGCGAACTACATTGGTTTATGACTATCAAACATTCCGAATGACCGAGTTTCGCGTTATCCGTACACATCGTGTCCTCTTTCCGTAGCTTTACCAGTTTACGTTGAACACGAATGACCGAAAACAACCCAGGCCAGGGTACCGAAGCGCCGCCATCTTTTCGCTCAGTCTCCATGCGGCAGACGTAGATCGCTCCCTTGAATTATGCTTTTATAGACGCACGCCAAAAGGTCGATCGCTCCCAATATTACGTCCGTTCCCAATTCCTACTTTCCGATGCACAGCCATGCTGATACGCCAGAGATGAAGCACCAAGGCAAGGCAATTCTGTTATTACCCGAGGAAACTAATTTTCCCTTATCATGTGTGAGCTGACGCCTATGGCGATCCCGCCTGCGTGCACGACACCTACAGTCTGTCTGACAAGCTCTGCAAAATGCATCATGCAGCTCCGTAGCTCTAAAGTACCCTTTTGCAATTCTAT
>LZCU01202958.1:0-10068 GCA_001663935.1 Asymmetron lucayanum | reverse complement strand
ACCTTGACACCTATGACGTTGTTCGACAGGTTAATACAAGCGATCACTAAGGCGACGCCCCGGAAGTTAAAAGAATTGACCTCTGGATTTTGCTGTTTGATTTTTGTGTGTGATTTCTCCAAGATCGTAGAGATTCTACCGACCTATGCTGAAGCAAAACGGCCCATGTTGTGATCGTTTGAGCATAATCAGGTAGCTGCTATACAGTAGGTGCTTTTACCATTGTTCTGTTTTCCTAAAGGGCGGAGCAAAAAGACACTCGCTTTGACTGTCCCAACAAGCAGCGTGTGGGGATTGCCTCTTTAGCAAGGGCAACAGAAATCATTATTAATAGCTCTTAGTCATGTTAGTGTAGATGTAAAACAACGCAGTTTCACCTTCATAGGGTGTATACTCGTGTATGATAATTTGTGTGTCAGAACCTGATATAACTGCCTCTAATTTCCATTTCTCAGAGTATCCCGTATTGATGATCATAATTGGGTCAATCACCGCAAAGAGGTCGTACGTAATAGAGGTCTAACCGCCTTGATCACATAAAAAGGTAGTCCAAAATCTAGAATGCAGAAATCTACTATCTTGTGGCATCGCCCTCCCTCGCATAGACTGATGGGAAACCATCCTCCCCTTCACGGGTCAAGGGTTGAATACGAATCAGTCGCCTCCGGCTTCTCAGCTGTAACGTAACGTCTAACGGTCTGCGAAGGCTTTAAGGTTTCTCCAGTTGGACCTCAGGAGGAAAATCATAGCAGTAAGGAGATTCTTTTATTTCTGTCTTAGTCATAAAACGACGAAATCGATCAATCTGACTGTAGCTTACGTAGGCCCAATGCTTTATCATCTGTGTTGGCTTATAATATACACCGTCACGTATTGCGTCATGGCACGAATATGTGATATTTTGGGTACAACGTCTCTGGCGTTGACATGATCACTAATTGGTATATTAGCCCATATTAGTATCGATCGTTTGAGGAACGGGTTAGTACGTGAAAGAAATGACAATGCTTTTGGGGGGCGTTTAGCTATACAAAATGGCTCCAGTGTGTTGGAAGCAAACGCTGAAAAGGACCGCGAATAATGGAGCAAAATGCAGATCAGTCAGTCAGGCATATCGCGTATGTGAGCGTTTGTTGTCGCTACAGCAAGCAGCGTTGACGTGTGAATAACAGAAGGCGTTGTCAGGCCGTTTTCTATGCGCTTTTAGACTCGCCCTAAGCCTTATAATGTTGATCGACTCTCCAGAGCACAGCGGAAGCGGTGTGTGCTTGCTACGTGACAGGAATATTTAGACTTAGAGCTTGCCAAAGACTGGTTGTATGAAATGTTACAGGTGACAGACATAGTGATACCATAGTATAGGCGACAGAACAAGCGTGATTGAGCCACTATGAATGACTGTGCATTTTTATCTGACCAACATTTTCTTTGAAAAGACACAAAATATTCAATGGTTTGGGTAGGAACAATGACTGCTTTTGTATGTTTTGCTACAGTGCCCTCCCTTGTGGGCAGAGCGTATCTGATTTATGTAAATAACTAGTTTTTAAAGATTTGGTGCAATCTTGGAACGGGATAATTGATGGTGTCCTTCGCGAGATTCATGGAAGCACTTGAATGGCATCATTTATGATTTATTCATGGTTTCAATTATCCAATTATGAAAGATTCTAAAGGTGGTTTCCGTTGTTTGACTTTGAGTGTACCAGACTTCCTTCCGTATGTAAAATGGTACAAGAGGCGGAGCAGAGATGACCATAAAGTGTGTTAAAATTTAACCCGCCCCCAAACAAAACGACTTGCCTTTCCCTCACAAATCTCATTCCTCGTATCTTATAAGTGTATTGTTCTCATGCCATCAGAACGACTCGACAATGACTACACGTTACAATGTATCTTTATGATGGAGTCTCCTGTCGGTACTATAGATGAGTAAGCAAACAAGCCATTTGCCCGAGGTGGGTCCTCATGTGAGAATGAAGACCGATTTTTGATCTTGTGCTCCTTCAAAATTAAACCTGTCTTTGGGCTACGTAATGTTACTGAATTTGCTCGTTTAGTTATTCATCCCCCTTTGTGTGTATCCCTGTCAGATGGAGACTGAGCGTGTTGTAGAGCGGCTGACGGAGGCTGTGGAGGTGTTAAAACAGGTAGAGACGAACCTGCGCACCAGCAGTGACGAGGTGTGGCACAAGAAAAGGCCAGACGGCAGAAAGGTGGGTTCTGTGCAGACACCTTACACTTTTCTTACATCTGCATGGTTTGCAAAGTCTTATACAACCACGGATGGTTGTACGAAATGTCTCATGATTGTGACCATTCTGTTATATACATGTAATAAACTTTAGAACCGTACGAAAATTGGCTCTTACCAGTAACATCTACATCAGGGCCCACCAACCTTCCCTTAACCGGGACGGGGGCCGATACCGACTCACAAGCACCTTTGATCCTTTGCTGACGTCACACTTCCGTTCCGGTTGTGAGTCGTAGCATTGGGTTATTCCAACTTGAGAAGGATCAGAGGATTGATCGAAAACTCGTTACTGGTAAGAACCACTTTTGTGTACGGTTCTAAAGTTTAAAAACTATGTCCTACATGTAACGTTAATAGATTTTAGACAAAACCTACATCTTACAATTTGCATCGAATGAGTGTTTATGTTTAGCCTTATGGACATGATTCTGCAATAGATGCCATCTTAATTATTATTAATGCAAAATCCCCATTAATTGTTTTTTGCCATCAACACTTTCACAATTGCTGGTTTGAAGTTTGGCCTTGCATCACTTACGGCGTAGGTTAGTAAATCATCTTCTAACGTTTCGAAAGATTTAGCTGCGCATATTTTCAGAAATAATGCTTTATGATAACATTTATATACAAACACATCCCACTCCAGGTACGTGTCCTGATCCGAGCGTCCATCATCTCACTGGGCGAGATCGACACCGTCAAACAGGAATTCTCGGTGGACCTCTGGCTCGCCGCCTGGTACAAGGAACCGCTTCTCAAGGGAAAGAAACATAGAGAGGTAAGAAAGAAATTGGGGTGGATTGGGGTGGATCACCTGATTTTGCAAGGTTTTAGAAGTGAGACCTCAATAGGATCTCAAACATCCGCCTGGTACAAGGAGCCTCTTCTCAAGGGGAAGAAACATAGAGAGGTAAGAATAAGAAGTCGTGAACACACATCCTGCCGAAAATCAAGACCATTATCTGTCTGGGAGCACAAGCATCTACCAGGGCAGTTCGGTTATCTCCATATATGATTGAAAGATAAGAAAAGAAGTGCTGTATTACTGCTGACCCGACCGACCCACGGAGAAGCTGGCAGGTTTTCGTCAGACTATAATCCCCGAGCAGATAACCGTCAGCAAGACTGTAACGTTTATCGACAGCTGCCGTCTTCACTGTAGTATGTGCAGAGAGAACGGCGACCTTGCTGCACCTGTCTGGTATCTGGTCTGAGATTAGTAGTAAGACCATGTCTGATGATGCCTTCAACTGAACTAACTGCCGAGAAAGACGTGATACTGATAGGCATAACGTGGGGGAGGGGGGCTGCATTCTCCATGAGAAAGTTTGTAACTGGAGCCCTCGGAAACGCTATTTCCCGCATTTTGACAGGCAAAATCTGCCTTTCGTTGTAGCGAGGCCAGAAACAAATGTCAAATTGCCAATTTGCTCTTCTTGTCTGTAAAATCCTTAAACCCTACCGCAAATGAAACACCTCTAATTTATTGGACCACTGAAAAAAGAACATTCGCAGATAACGTGTAGGGGATGAGTGGGGTAGGAAGTTGAGAACGACCGTACGAGTTGTCTCATCAAGCCGTTTTAACGTGTGTTTATTAGGAAGTGGACTGGGACGACCAGTGGGACCCACGTATCGTGCTGTTTAACGCCGTGACAGTTGACAAACACGTGAAGAAACATCACCTTATCCTGGAGGAGGGCGATGACGTACCCATCGTACAAATCAGCAACAGGATCAAGGCCACGTTCAAGGAACAGATGGAACTCTTCGACTTCCCATTCGACCATCAGGTATTCTTTTCTTCTGCCCAGTCAAAATACCATAAGGTCCCTCTCCAATATAATAATGCATGTACTTTTCCTAACATCTATTGTATTTTTCACGAGAAATACACAGATCAACGGTAGACAAGGACCTATGGGGCCCTGCCGCATGACGTTATCACAGAATTTGTTTTCCCGCCATAAGTTATGGCGCGAAAATAAATTCTGTGATGACGTCATGCGACAGGGCCAATGTTTTATTGGCCAACGAGGGCGAAAAATTTAAGGTCTCTTCCCAATATAGTCATGGGTATATTTGAAGTCCCCTTTCTACCTATCCAGCTATGAAGTATCTCTGTAATTTTTTACGTGTAATACACAACGATTGCTTCTAAAAGTAATCAGTAGTCATTACACGCTAGGACCTAAGGGACCTTTAACCAACCCTGCCATATGACGTCATCACAGAATTCATTTTCCCGCCACAAGTACTAATAGTCAATGTTCAAACAGCCACCGCAAATTCGTCTAGCGAATACTTTCACACACAAATGCACGCACAATAATACCACATTTGATTAAACTGATAGGCATACTACCAAACGCAAGTTTGCAAGTTGTTGGGGATCTTGAAATACATCTTAGAGTAGTCGGTGTTGTGTCGCTAAAACGAGTTAAAAGATATCTTCCCACAGGAATTGACGATTCAGCTGATGTCCGACTGGCCCACCGTGCAGGTGGAGTTTGCAAAGAACATGGGGATCAAAGACACCATCAGAACAGACACCTTTGTAGGTAAATGAGATATTGTATATCTGCCTACCTGCCTATATTCACAGGCCAGGTACTGGCCCCTTGCTCCCCTCCGTTATATTGTATACACTAGTCACTAATTCTTGATAACAAACGTTTTTGAAGTCTTGCAACTGACAGTCTTCCAGCCGTACCGGTGCCAAAGTATTTCAAAGATACGACTGAAGACCACTTTCATATAACGTTTAGTACGTTTCAGGGTGTGGTAGTTGTCCCTTTCCTTTGCGAGTTGAAGTCGTTGGCAACCCCGCTATATATCAGGATTTGAGTTCAGATCCGTCCCATCTTCAAAACTGTCAACACCTCTAGGGGCAGCACGGGACGGTCGTTATCTATATGTGTAAGGGTATGTAATATATGTGTAAGGTCTGGATTCAGACAGTGACAATCCGCCATATGATGACAAAGTTTTTAAATCTAAAACCGTTCACACACAAAAAAACGATAAGCTTTCGATCAGTCCTTTGATCCTTCTCAAGTTGAAATGACCCAAAGCATACGTCTCACAACCAAACCAGAAGTGTGACGTCAGGAAAGGGTCAAAGGTGCTTTTAAGTCAGTATCGGCCCCCGTCATATTTTTCAGGTTCGCATGAGTGGGAGCTGTATGGACACCTTCTCTGTAAGCCCGAAATCACAAGTCAGGATCAATCGACGTCACACTACAGATACCCTCTGTATAACATCACTGCGCATGTCCAGAGAAAAATGGGTTTCTACGTCTGGAACATTGCTTTTATCATGGTAAGCAAAGTGCCTGTCATTATTTGCGTTGTGAGTGCAGGAAACTATTAGTTATAAAACGCCGATGGCTTGCCATTATAGTCAGTCTATGTTTTTTTAACTTAGTGGCTGGCCAGTCATATGCTCTGGCTTTACATATAAATAAGCTTTATTGCAGTTGCACAAGATAGAATGTATGGCAACTACTACATAACAACAATTATGCGAGAGTAATCTACCTTTTTTTGCTTATCTCCTTCCTTCCAATCTTTCTCATCAATAATAGCTCTGCTAGTTGGGCCGCCTAGGCTGTATGTATCAACAGCCAAACCAATAAATAAATAAATAGAATCCTACTGCAGGGTGCAAAATACCCACCTGCACTCTACAGTTTACAGAAAGACTATCGAAATGCAGGGAAAATAGAAATCATTTGCAATTTTTGCAGAATAAAAAAAATCAGTTACGTATTAATATAACACCATATAAATTAACAGTAACAGTAACATTAGCTAGTGTTCTTAAGGTTCGCAAAGCTATGAGTGATAATACTGTAAGCTTCACCAGGCTGAGAAGGGTATATAAAGGGCATAACCATTGGCTAGGCCGCAAGGGTATTTAAAGAAAGTTTTCTCAAGTTACAGAAACAACTTGCAAACATTTTGCAGATAACAGTAAAAAGTATTTCGCTCGCTTTACTGTAAGAGTATTTTTTTGCTCTCTTTGAAACTTCTTCTTTAGTTCTTGATCATGGCGCTGTCCTTCACGGCGTTTTCGGTGCCGGCTAACGAACCCGCCGACCGGCTCAGCGTCACCCTCACCCTCCTGCTCACATCGGTAGCCTTCAAGTTCGTGGTGACGCAGAGTCTTCCCAAGATTTCCTATCTCACACTGTTGGTGAGCATACATCTATAGTTCCGATCTAGCGAAATCCAGTTTTACCATTCAACACGTAAACTTAAACGACATCATGATAAATTTTCTTACTTTTATTTCCAACACAAACAAACAAACAAACACTAGGATACCTTAAATTTTTAGTCATGCTTACGTCGACCTTCTTCAGGAGAGATGCAGATTCATTTACTCTGAGCACGTGACTTAGGGACACGTGACTAGAGTAATGGATCGTTTGTGCCAGGTAAACGACTGAAATCTGAGATGAGCTACATGTAGGTTTGCGTGTGTTCCGAGTAAAGGACAGTACTTTATCACCAGGTCTACCAGGTGAGGTGACTGTGTACAAGCATAGATGAGGTTTCATTCTAATTTAACGACACCTCGAAAACTGACACCTTGGCAAGGTCCTCTACACATTTTCAGAAAGCATCTGAAAAAGTACAAAATCAATACCAAATAGGATATCATCGATATCCACTGAGGCATAGTCCCTGACAGACAGACGGAGTAAAAGACGGAGACAGTGTGTTTTACACCAAAGCTAATGCTATTCCTGACGTTCATCTTTTATCCAGGACAAGTACGTGCTGTTATGCATGATCTTCCAATGCCTCATGGCGGTCCAGAACGCCCTGGCCTCCCTCTTCACCGACGCATGGCTCTTTGACGTCATCTCCATGGTGATTTTGGCGGGCGTGGTCATCTTCACCCATTTAGTTTTCGGAATTCTCATGTTTATCAAGGTACTATTATTCAAAGAATATTTTATGGGAATATCATTTTTGGTAGTAATGGCACAACATTAACATATAATGAGGCTTCTACCTCCTTCCCCGATTATCTGCGATAGTGGGAGGAGTGACGTCTTAAAGAAGTGTTGTATATTCAAACAATCGAGCCATATCAAGATGATGGTAGGTGATGGAAACGACGACGTGGATTTCAATACGTTATAGTCCAATTACGGTAACAACACCATTAAAATATATCTCACCTGTATCTACAAGCAAATTCCAGTGTGAAAGCAAACGCTGTGATGAGAAATTCTGCATGTATTACTTTTAGGATTGAAATGAATCTGCGTTTTTGTCATGTTTAGATACGACGTACCAACAAGCTGCTAAGAGAAGCCGACACGGAGTATCTGGTAAGGCTTTCGTACTGATTTAGTTGCTCTGAAGATATAACCATGAGTATCTGATAGTTTAGCTATTTTGAGTCACAACTTCAGGTAAGTTTAATATAGCACAGCTTGTGCAACATATCAATAACAAAAAGAAAAATCCACGTGCTACAAATATCAACCTTTATCTTCCTTATGATTTACCGCTTAAGAACTTTTTTTCCAGAAGAAAGTCAAATTGTCTAAGTTAGTACTTTTTCTTGTTTTCTCGAAAACCAGCACCTCTGTGAAAATATCGATCGATTCTACAAGAGGACGAAGTGCACCATCTCTGGGTTCACAGATGAGGAGGTGAAGGCAATCATGGATCCGCCAGAACTGGATAAGGTCGAGACAGGGGAACCCAATGCGGTACGGACACGCGTTATGGATAAGCGTTGCCTTTTTTGTCATAATTTGTGCGCTGGAAACATTCTGTGAATGATAAATATGTATTGGGCAGAAGTACAATGCATGTGGACGAAAAACATTATTTCGTACGCCCGGGGTACTTAAAAATATGTTATAATGTTTTCAATGATACTAGGCAATGTATATTTTACCACGGTTACATTGCCTGTGAGCTAATGTTTTCAACAGGTCGTACCATTGATGATACAGTTAGGATATTGTGTTGATCACATTGTGATTTTTGCCATACATTGTACCATGTACATAACTGTCGAGCAATAAAGTTCATTTTCATTTACCTGCAGCCTATTTCTAAATATAATTGAAAATGATGATGCAAGTTTAGATGTTTCATGTCATCGTGGAACGACATTGCACGGTGACTATTACTAATACCCTTTCCCTGTTTGCAGTCAGCAGCATTGCTCCCAGGGCCGCCCGGTACCGCGCCAGACTCCGGACAACCAGACAAGACCAAGAAACTGGACGTCTGACCACTCAATGATGTTATAGGCCTAGAGGAGTAGTCTCAAATGTACCTACACCTACAATATCTATCTTAAATTAGAGAAAAAGTAAATAAAAGATCTCTGAGCTTTGAGGAGGGTATACGATTGTAGTGATAACCAAACAGAAGTAGAACGAAGCGTTTGCATACTAAGTTGCATTCCAGCTGTTGAATATAACGCCACAAACATTCGACGGAGGATCTTGAGTGTAAATATTGGTAGGAATACTCATGTATGGCTGCCGAGCATAGACAGCCAAAACAGATAAGGTTTTATTTGTTTGTTTGTTTGATTGATTGATTGCCGAGGAAACATGCATCATTATCATACAACTTCATATGAAATATTAGCGGCATCGGATACCAAATCTAACGAACTTTTGACGATTGTTCTCACTCTTGGCATTAATAATACATGTACCTTGCTACCTAGCTATGCATGCATGTCCGTTTGTGTACGTGTTACTAAATTAACTCTCTCTATATAGTACACAATAGCAATGTTTTATTCTGCAACTCGATCAAACTAAGTCTGTTTGGTTTAATGGACCTATTCTACTGTGGCGATGAACGTAACTTTATTTTACGTTTTATGTTAGTCACAATGTCAGTGTTGACGTCATATTTAATACACGTCCTGTCTGTAAGCAAAGGAAAAGTTACCACGACCAAGCCCCTACCCCTTACCATCAAGACTTGATGCATGGGTTGTCGTCAAACCCTTCTTACATAAGCCAGAGGAAGAAAACATCGCAGACTAACTGGAGAAACAAAGATACATTCCACTACTTTCCAAGGAGAAGCTGATGGGGAGAACTGTGACATTCTTATAATTTGCCTCGTTTACTGTCCGCAAACGCCACCCTTTTCGGACAGAACGAGGCAATTGATAAGAACGTCGTAGTCTCCCCCCACCAACCTCTGCTTGGAGAGTAACATTCCACCTCAAACATTTTGACAAAAGCCGCACGTGTTTTGTTACACCCTAAGCACATTAAACCTGGTCTAGCAATAGAATCTCTCTTGTTGTGTTGTGTTGTGTTGTGTTATGTTCTGTTGTGTAAATGAACCAAGGCATGAATGAAGGGTTCGGCGCCCTCTTTGAAAGTTAGTCCAGCCATGACGCCTCAGGTGACATCGGTCAATAGTCTCCAGCAGACCGTTTTGGATGTGACCATGTCAATACAAGGATGTGTTCATGATGATCTGTTCCGTAGATAAATAGTCAAATGCTTGATAACAGCAACTTATGTTACAGATACCTTCCGTTTCTGGCACAATGTGGCCACGAATGTTATTCATGGTACCTTTCAAATCATTAGATAATGGTCAAAATCGTTGGCGATTTTACGAGATGTACCATGTTCGACAGGTGCCGAGCACAAGAGTCGGAGGTTGAGAATCCTGGTATTCCCCTTAAGGTTCGTCCAAAGCATAGCCCCACAAAACGCTTGTTCGGCCGCGAACTTGACCTTAGCCAAGCATCGGGCACAACCCGCCGTGCGTGCTTTTTGTCCGTACGTTTTTTG
>LZCU01202107.1:1035-15142 GCA_001663935.1 Asymmetron lucayanum | reverse complement strand
TGAAGTATCAGCTGAAAATTTATGCCGATATGTACCTTTGTGTTGGATAAAAGTGTAACAAAACCTTTGAAAATGAAACTCTTCAACGATACATTTTAGTTGAAGGAAAAACCGGGTTCCATCTCCGGAAACACTGAATGTGTCTCCATGTAGCAATAAAAATCGGAAAGTGTACCTTTTACATCAAATCACATTTGATCACATCAAATTAAAAAGTACTGATTTCTAAGTCCCAAGTGTTGTTATTATTATTTAGCCCATCTGGGCATGAATATGCAATAAAGATTCAATAATTATACAGCTGCAAGTTAAACAAGGGTTTTGATGGTTCGTTTCAAACTAAATTTTAGTTTCGTTGAAGAGGTTCACGTATAATTAGTCACAAGACTATTCTTCCTATTGTGACAAGTTTTGAAAGGCAAGAAACACTAACCTCCAGATTTTCGACGACTGTCAGTCCGTCTTGTTCACGGAGAGTGGCCTAGGCTCGTTCCCAGACGGAGTTCCCAGACTATTAGCCACTCCGTGAGCAAGACGGACTGACAGTCGTCGAAAATTTGGAGGCTAGTGTGTCTCGCCTTCAAAACTTCTGTCACTGTTGGAAGAATATTCTAGTAACTAAATTTAGTAACTAATTTTAGTTAAAGGAAAAAACAGGTTCCATCTCTGGAAACACTTCAAGGAATGTCTCTCTAGGAAGGGCGTGCCTGGCATGGGCCTTGACACTGGAGAGGAGGACGCCCTGCTCTATAGCACTCTGCGCACCCTGGTAGGGATAGAAGCCACGAGAGTGCATCAGCACAAGGCAGCCATCTTTGTCGAACCCAGGGGAGCCTGATGAGCCATGGAAAAAGGTCGAGACATGGTACGACATCGTCTGCGCCTGAGCAAAGGGGTTACCGAAGTTGACGCATATGGTGCGATTGCTGTCTAGGCCTTCGACTGCACAAAATTCTACCTTCTTTTCCCGACCATCGGGGTGACCAATCAGAATGATGACGCTACCTCTCGCGAGATCTTCCGAGACAAATTCACCCAACGGACGGAGATGCTCCAAATCTTGTGCAGTGTGCTTTGTTATGTCGATTTGGAGTATGGCATAGTCTAAGACCTTATCTGAGGAAATGGGCTTACTGGGGACTAAAGAGAACGTCATGTTGGTCTGGGTTTCTGACAGGAAGAAAGTGACTCTGTAATTCGCCGCCTTTCTGTTTGCAGGATTGTTCCGCTTTGTTGCCGCGTCCATCAGGTCGAAAACATGGTAGTTTGTCAGCACGTACTTTCTTCCGATCAGAAACCCTGTGGCGTTGCCACCCGGCCACTCTATCTTACCGGCCTCCCTCTCTCCATAATAAGGTCGAGGTTCGCATACTTGATGCTATAGTCTGTCCTACTGGCAAAGTTCTCAAAGCGATCTGCTCTTAGCTGGCTCTCGTAGTCTCGAACCCTCCGTAACCTGGCGGCCTCCTCGGCTTCGTCCTCTGCCTGGAAGGTAAAGGTAAAGCCCCTGTCACACATTCAGGACCTTCTCCCGACTTTGCTCCCGACCGCGCCACGACCATGGTCAGCGGTAGAGCAGGAGCAGTTGGCTCAGAATTAGGCAACACCCATCTTTCCCGACGACAGTAGGAACTACCAAAAAGATTCATAAATAAATAAGGACTGTGTCAGGACCATGCCACAACCTCCCGTTCATAGCCGACTATGATTTTTAAAAATTCATACTCGGCGCGGCCGGCACAGCCGACAACAGAAAACTAGCAGCCAACCTCACCGAACAAGTCAGGACCAAAAATGAACTTGCTCAGAACCATCCCCCGACCATGGTCTGGAGTAGGTCAGAAGTAGTCGGGAGGCCATGGTCGGCTATGTGTGACAGGGGCTTGAAGGTAGCTTGATCCAGTTTAGCTTTCAAGTAAGCTAGTCTTCCACTGGTCGTAACGAGAAGTACAATGAACAGTGGACCACGGTTTAACGTCCCGTCCTAAGGACTGCAACCCTTACCAGTAGCATGCGAGTCAGGTGAGTGACAACGGCCGGGAATCGAGCCCCCGCCCTCGAGGCAGGTTGCTCCCCACTGGACTAAATATGCTACTTGCCTGAAGGAACTGGATCCCGAGAAGCCTGGTAGCGAGCTGCTGGATTTCTCGGAGCTCGATATGTCGGGTTCCACTCCGGCGGCTGGACCCGCGCCCACGGCCTGCAGCGGTGGGGTGCTGGGGAGGGCGGCTACTGTGGCAGTCTGGGGGAGAGCCATCCTGTCGCAAAGAGCATGGAAAGAACATTTATTGACTGAGCAGGGGTTCTGAGAAGGGCGGCTGCTGTGGCAGTCTGAGGGAGTGCCATCCTGTTGAAGGGAGCATTGATAGAACAAGAGTGATTTTTAGGCCAGAGAAGTGACACATTCTTCTTCTGCAGTCTATCCCAATGTACTTTTATTAACTACACTATCTTTTGGGTCTGGAAAATAGTGATAGTGGAAAGGTAATCAAAACAACAAATGTGTTGTTGTATTTCTTAACAACAACGATATAGAAACTATCATACCTTGGGCTCGTTGTTTCCGTGTTGCTCATTTCTTGCATAGATATTCGGGTGGCAACGTCTGCTGTTGGTGAAACGACAAATAATAACAACACTGGCGTCATTGTTGTATTTCCAACTGCTAGTAAATATTTTCAAAACATCATCAAACGGAATAGTCCTTTACAGTAATTAGGCATTATGCACATACATCTTGTAAAAAAGAGAGAATATTTTCAATGCAATAATTCTACTCAAAACGAAAAGTAAGCCAAATTGGTCAAGTGCATTCTTTAAACTAGAATGTACTGAATGAAACAGGCAACGAAATGCAAGACATTTGCATGGTGAAATTTTCCTCCAGCGTGTTGTCATCACTACTGTCAAAAGGCCGCTCGGTGTTGACATTTCCATTCAAATATCCAGCAGCCTGCGAAATTGATAGTCTACTCGTTTGTAATATGCACATTTTTGCAACTGTTGTGTGGTCATAGTGTACCTCGGATGGGAGCAGCCATTATTGTTCTAAGAAGATCAGGGTTGTTCGTCTGTAAGGCATCTGCGAAGACGTTGAATTCGTCCGGCCCTTTGCTTGCAATGATCTGGACCAGCTTGTTCGCGCTCTGACTGGGAACGGGTGAGCAGTGACGTACCAACTGGTACTCCTCAGGAGTAATGGTACCTTGGCTGATCTGGTGTGTCAATCAGAGGAAAACCAATGGCATTGGCGTCAATGAAGGAACGCTATGTTTGTATTATGTGAGTACAGGCATAAGATTAAATCACACAAATGAAACGTGCATAGATTATGCTAATTTGGGACCACCTTGTGACATACTACCTATATAATTTATACACGGTTTCTCTTATGCTGTTTGGCACTGATACATTCATATACAAAGGATTAGAAGACGAAAAAGAGCAGAAAATAGACATTATGGTAATGACCATCGCCTTGTGCCAGGGAGCATACGTGCCACCGTCCCAGCCAGATCCACCGACAGTTAACCAACAGTCAACAGTTTGACAACCAGCCAACCTAGATCCTTATCACGTCGATGAAGGTTAGACATCCAGGTAGTAAGATATGCAAACAAATTGTTACTCAAATAACTGGATAGGATTCTCAAATTCTGTCCAGTTGTTTGATTAACAATTTGTTTGCGTAGATCCTTATCAGTTTAAATATTTAAGTAGGTGCCCCGTATGAGAGACAGCACGGTGTTTCGTGCATGTATATCATGTATATTCAGTAACATTTACTCACCAGATGATCGAGTATAGGGCCGATGACGGGCAGTCTCCGGGATATCTCTCCGATGTTGGACCACAAGATCTGTTGATGCCTTTCCATAATGTAGGAGGATAGGACCCTTACGCGTTCACTAAAACATACCATATCAAAGCCTTGATGTTAGATCGTTGAAGAGGTTCATCTGTCACGCATAGTTACAGTTACTAGAATCTAGTAACTTGAGGTTGTAAGGAGTACATGCAGGTAGAATCTTTCTACATTTTCTCCTGCCAATTAATGAATACGGGAAGACTATTGCCTGCCGACCTGCCTATGTGCACAGGCCAGGTACTGACCCCTTCTCCCATCCGAATACTATTGATAGATAAGAAATTGACCCCACATAGATCAACGAAATAAAGTCACTTTATACAGTGAATACTACATGCAACTTTCTACAAGAAATGGCGTGCCACAAGAACTTCGGCACTACTGGTTAACTGACGTCACATAAAAGTTCGGCACTATTAGTTAACTGACGTCACAAAGTATTGAGATGTGAATCGAAAAGCATTCTCCACTGTAGCTAGCAACATTTTAGAATCTCAAATACAAGACAAGACAGGTGGAGTTTTGAAACTACATTTGCTCATTGACAGCTTCTGCCATGATGAGTTTTTCAGAGACACAGTATCAGAAATCTGTTACCAAACGATGAAACTGTTCTTCATTACACACACTAACGGCTAGAACCCTGTCATGTGATTCAATGGACGAAGATTGTAAAAAATAACTGTATTTCCTGCTAACTTACTTGGAGCGTACAGAATATTATGCACCAAAAGTGCCGTAAGTCGAACCCGGAAGTAAAACTCGTCTGAACCATTGATCTTATTGTGCTTAGCAGGGTTCCATCAATACCCCTATTTCCGAGAAAGCAACAAACATATGAAGTGCCTTATCACTAAATTACTCCAGGCAGTAACCTAGCTAGGCCATACAAGACGATACAGACCACCTGTTCGGGCGTCTCTCTGCCAGCCATAATCACCCCAGAAATCCCCAAGTAACTTTCGTATCGGGCTGTAACCTTTCAACTATAACCTTGGACTAAACCAGACTGACGCGAAGTGAGGGGCCAACCTTTTTCTTGAGGGTGTAAATGTCACAAAAGGTTCGCGCGTTTTTTCATTCACTTTCGTACGTTTTTCATAAAATTCGTACGATTTTTCATACATGTTCGTGCGTTTTATTTTAAAATTCGCACGTTTTCATAACGTTCGTACGAATACTTTGGCACCCCAACGTAATAATGGGCAATTACAAACGTCGTGCGTCGGACGTGCGATAGGTTTTTCAACGAAATCAGGCCTAAAACAATAGCATTCACAACTATATCTGAAACGTTCCATGCAGCTTCCGTGCCTAATAAAGGTACCCTATGTGAGTCAGGCCGTTCAAACTTGGAACAAAAAGTCAATTTCCGGGCCATTTCTTTGCATAGTTGGTTGAATAATCCTACGGTAACTGCATCTTACACTCCATGTTACACACGACAAATCAAGAATTGACATTGAGACGATGTTTTTGCCATGCAAGCGCATTGAAAACTGTACATGTGACCCGGGCACAGGGAGAGTCTCGTTCCATAATATTGACACTTGCTCCGGAAAGTAGTGGATAATGTCGATTACACCAAGACTTGATACATTTTTAATATTTCCATTTTTGACGCCAAAATGTTAGATAGAGAACTTAATAGGCATACGTGAGTAATATTTCATTTTCAAAACTTCTTTGTCGTAGACCTGTCGTACGAAGTTTGTTGTAGCCATTATAGGCAGGTCATTCATTAATTTGCCTTGGCCTATCGCCAAACAATGTTTACTTAGTGCCATGTGTTTGGTCAGTCAGTACGCGGGGAATCCCCAGACACACAGCATGCCCACAGCGTGATCATGGCGTGATCAAGGCGTGATCTCTCTGGCAACAACCTGTTCCAAGTATCTGCAATCAATCAATCAATCAATCAACTTTATTGCTCAACAATACAGAGAGTAGAACAACAAGAGAAGATACAAGAACTATGCTAAGATAAGATTTTACTAGAGTAAGTCTACGTTAAACTACTAGTACACTAAATTACAATTCTATCAGAACTAAACTGTTGCATGTTTTGGTAAGGAGAGTGTTATATTGTAAACATTCTATGCAGTACAACTCAGGAGATTTGTCAGTTACTTACAATATCGTGTCGCTTTTGTAATGATTTGAATATGTATTTTCCTACAATGACCAGCTGACAAGTCTGGCAAATTTCAGGGTCCAAAGTTCAGTCCACTACTACAGGAGAGGATGGTGTGACCAATTTGGAATGCCATCTTAAAATTAACCAATAAAAATCCTTATGCCTGCTGGGGTGAAACACGTCATGTCAGGGCAACGACCTCACTGTGGGCTGCATTTGGCCGGATGCTATCTAGAATAAACAAACAAACAAACAAACAAACAAAGAAAAACTGTTAAAAGTTTCGTAGTACCTTTTCCAAGTTTACTGCATACTTTGGGTGCTACTGTTATACAATTACTAGATATTTAGACAGGATAAGGCGTTCGCAAACGTTAACAAGAACCGCCGTAAGGCCTACGGTTAGGGGAATGCCGACCATGTCATTGCCCTGCGTCATGGAGTACGCAAGGGTGCACAGTTTGAAACCACGTAGACGTTTCCTGTCGTGTGTACATGTTTAAAACTGATGATGAAGACTCGACATCGAAGTTATATTTACCAACGATTCTCTTGAGGACAAAATATTATATCTGTTAAATGTGTGTTCTTTCACTGTAATAAGTCGTAGAGAATCAACTGTTAATCTATTACAGATACAATTTGCAAACGATGGATAATCACAATTGTGGAATAGAAGTAGTACAGTAGAATCCGTTTAATTGCACCACCCATTTGTCAGCGCATTTAGTGCGATTATCCAGGTGGTGCGACAAACCGGAGGTCAGCCCAGCTGGACTGCACCACCGCAGACTCCGGGCCGAGAAGTTAGGTCGGAAGTCAGAACCATTTGTTGACACACAAAAGGACAAACTACATGTCTTAAGTCACAAGTAGCAACTTTATCCACACATTTTGCATAAGTACAAAGGTTAACGTACTCGTACTTGTGAGACTGCATTCCTTTCGTTTTTGAAAAGTCTATTCTACCAAGTTTTACCCGTCAAACGTCTACCAGTGGATTCCTCATCGATTGATAATCTTGAACATACGTCGTAATGCAACTGTACTTCTACTGTTGTTTAAGGTCACATAATTTTCCGTACAGTGCTGTTGAAATTACCATGATGAAACAAAACTTCCGAATGGTAACAGCTACAGTAAGTTTAGATTTTCTTTCATACACCCCCTGCGATATCCCACTCATATCACTGTTGGCTGGTCCATATTCCGCCGATTTCGCAAGGATATCTCCCTTTTCACTGGTCATGGAGCAACAGTGTTTGTTTAGTGTGTGACAACAACATGTCGTCTTGCCAGAAATTCTTTGCTTACCGGTTCTAGAAAACCGTTTGATACAGAAGTTCATATAATATATTATTGAATTGATATACATCTTTTCAAGCATTGCTTCACACAAGCTCATACACATTGACTGATTTATTGCACCCTAACAATACATATACTGTCACACTGATGTTATATATAAGGCGCGCCCAATTTTCTAATCGCTCGCTCTCACAAGCAGCGCATGCGAAGTTTATCTTGGGCGACTGCCAAGTCTTCCGCAGTGCATTACTGAAGGGCGGTACCTGACCATGTGATTCCTTCACACGTGATCATATGCATTATTTTTAGGTCAGGAGTACATGAACATCGAGCAGAGATATTTCTGAGCACACCGACAAAGCTTAAGTACATTGTAAGTCCGCGTTTTGCTGAAGGAAAAATATTTATTTAGTCTTATACTTGTATTTGCCGGGAGACGCTAACTTACGTAGCCGTCACAAAGTCTTTGTTGAATGAACATGCGGAAATGACGTCACACATTCTAGATCTATCCAGAACTTTCTAGAGCACAACGAAGTTTCCGGACGTCTTAACTACTCTCTCCCAGTTGAGTGGGTGGTGCCGAAGCGCTCAGTACGTAAGAGCCCTGTTTGTGAAAAGGTTGTGGTAGTTCGTTTTCCATCATGTAACCTGTTGCTGTTCCCATACTTTGTCGCGACCAGTTGTGGAAAGTGGATTGCTGAGATTGCTGTTGGAGCCCGAGTCTACACGAAGTTTTCGAAAGGTGTACAGGAATGGACAAACTTGTTGGAACAATGGGAAGGATAACAACTACGGGCGTGAGGACTCTGGCTGTGGTAAGTACATGTATTACATTTTCTGAAACATGAATAGGTCTTGTCAATACAAGCTAAAATTGGCATTGTTTGTTTGAACCCAACCCCACCTCCCCAAAGCGTACGTGACTAACTTCGCTTCCTGTCTGGAAACGAGAGCGGCCATTTTGCCTTGTTAAGAGTACACGCAGGTGACCTATTGTACGAACTTGTTTTGTCCGACAGATTTCATAAAGGCAACCATTCTATGTTAACAACTCGACAAAGGCCGTTCTAAGTTGCATGTATAAACGTTAGCAACAGTCATACTTATAGTGGCCATGACGTAGAATATCGAGTCAAGCTCGTCCGCACCTTTAATAAGTTATTAATTAGACTTGACCAGTCGTTCAAAAAAAGGTCCTTGGACGTCTTGCTGTTGTTGATTTCGGACGAAAACCAAGTGTCTAAGAGTACAACATAGTACATACACACACAAAAGTAAGGACTCAGTCGGGGCAAGTTGGTAAAACTGGTGCCAACCAGTGCTAGGTAATTACTTAGAAGGGGACTCCCCTCATCTCCAAGCAGATATTATAACAATGTCCAAAAAAAGTAGTTGATGCTTTGAATGATTATGATTACATATCTAATATGCCGTATCATCGTAATATTTAGATTTCCATAACGTATAGTAAATATGCTTTCCAATGATACCTTAATAACATTTTACAGCATTGCATCATAGAGCATTAGCGATTTAAAAATGGTAGTTACAAACCGTCTTGGTCCAGCCATGGTGTTTTGGATATCAAAGCATCAACTACTTTTAGGGGGACACCCTGTATACCTTATAGCATCTCCTTGCTACATGGATACGAGCGTTTAGCCCTCCCAGTAAAGACTGTCAGGGCCGTGTAGAGCCAGATTTCCAATCCAACCATGGAAACTAGAGGGCCGAATGAGGCAGCATAATAATTAATGTTGACTTTTGCAAAGGCCATGCGAGTGGTCTATCAAGTAATTTACAGTGACTGTATTTTGTGGAGTCTGTGCCACACACATGTTACCTTGGGTATTCATAATCGGTTGGAAACAAATTTTAAATTCTTTTCTTTGGACTGGAGAACGAATGACAAACATTTTAAGTGCTTTAACGTCCCACACCTACACCAAAAGATGTGACATAATTTTGACTTTCCGCTGTACTGCAAACGATTATATTACACTTTGAAGTGGAAAGGGGTTTATAAAAGCTCCTGTACATGTACAGTGGCTAGGTTGTAGTCAAACAACAACATTAAATATCAGTGTTTGATATGCCCTTTACCGATAATGGGATGGTGAGAAGAGAATTATGTACAGGCGGACGTTATGACCATATGAGCAACCCATAATATTGCACCCACAAAGGGCTTGATCATTTGATAGGTCCACCTTTGTTTACCGAGTCCAAGGTGCGCCTAGTCAAGGAGTATTGAGTCACTCACATGGCTGGGTGAAAGACACCGATGCCTTTTAGTTTTGGTAGCTGATAAACACAAAGAAAGCCAGAGGATTTGTGATCATATTTCCGCTGTGTGTAGAGAATGGTAGAATCCGTATTGACTCGTTCAACATAAAAATATTGCTGTAAATGTTACTAGTAGCTGTGACTGAATATTTTCCGACGGATGTTTTTCAACTGACGTGTTTTCTGACAGGTGTTGTGGGTGCTGTCAGTCATCCGATGTCAAAGGTCATGTCCTTCGGGCATGTATTCGGCATGGGGAGGGGACTGGTGCTGCTACAGCGTTTGTGGTCCAGGTAAGGCACGAAATAGGTCGTCTCTCAGTGCAAAGGGTGCTTTAGTCTGTACCTCCTTATATTTCAGTGAGATTTCCAATGGACAGTTGAAGGCTGCGATGAAATATCCCGTTACCCCTACCATAGGGCAACTATTATTGGGGAGTGGTTGCCCAATTCCGCAGATAGGCTGTCCTCTGAGCTAATGGAGGATTTTTTGCACAGTTATAACTTGTGGACACTTCCATGTTGAAGATGTTATGTTCTTTTTAGATAAAACGTTTGCTATGAAATCCTTTATCCTGTAATTTTTATTTTCTTTTTAGATGACAGATTTGCTATAAAATTCTTTGTCCTGTAATCTGCACTGTATGACAGTGTGGTACAGTTTCATGGCAATCATCATCATCTGCGCCAACATTTTTGTTTCCTGTTGGTCAATACAACATGTATCCAAATCGTGACCTACCTCACTTTTGGGATGTTAAATCAAAAGTTAATCGCTCCGTTCTTTGCCCATTCTTCTAACTAAAAGGTACAGAAATCGTCCGCTCCTGTTCACAAGACAACCCTAACGACACCGAGTGTAAAGTCTGTGGACCGGCCTACTACAACCCTTACCCGGACCAATTCCACTGCCGGCGGAAGGACCCGTGTAACAGCCCCAACGAGGAGATCAAGGTTCCGGGCAATCGGACCGCTGACAACGAATGTCAGTGCAAGATTGGGTACTACAGAAGGGGCGTGCTGTGCTTACCTGGCCCTGAATGTCCAGCAGGAAGCGGTGCGACGAGAAATGGTGAAGAAATAAATAATTATTCATTTACACAAGGCACCTACTGTAAAGACTAATTTAGTCTTTATCAGTTAGCCATGTGTACATGTGTTGCACACACGCAAGTGATGTCCTCAACCGACGACGACATGTGTTGCTGACAAGGTTTTTTTGTGCTAACCACCTTAAATAATTTGTTTTCTTGTATTTGTTTTATATTGCTAAGCTGCAATGATGTACAGCCTCTTATTTTCCTCCTTTAATCAAATTCTGCATTTCATAATAGGTGATTGTGAGGAATGCCCGCATGGAACATTCAGTAACAAATCATCGCACACTCAACCATGCACTCAATGGCAAAGGTATGTATAACATAATAGTTAGTGTTTGCCTAGTAACTTTATCTTCATTTCCTTTATATATACCAATACACATTTGTCTGGCAATGGGTAAGGTAGCGCTTGGGGTTGACATTGCTCCCCTATAGAAAACTGAATGTTCAGCCGAGCAACGGTTATTAATTGACATCTATTTATTTAATATGTTTTAAATAAATTCAATGACAGTCTGGTGTTACCAGCGTAACGATAATGTTTGGCCAATGCAAGGTATTCAATAATTCAAAATAATACAAAAGAAGGATAAGCTACATCAATTTGCTATCATCATGATATTTTTTTCATAATTACTAGTTGTGGACTGCTTGGCTATTTGCAACTTCGACCAGGGACAAGCACGTCTGACGCAGTTTGTATCTCTCATCCGATCGACGTGATTCTGCCCACTGAACGGCCGGAGATAATCCCAGTCACTTACAGAAAGAACTTCACCACAGATGGCACGCCCGGTAATCATCCGTACTTTTCTTGTTTAATATATATTATCAAAGACTGTCTGGACGTTAGAAACTCATCGAAAGATTCTAAAAGCCCATTCTCATCCCATACTATATACTCTTGTTTTAGGTAGATTAGTTTTATACATTTGTAGTTTTGTGCCAGTAGATGCAATGCTTTGTACCATATACAACTGTTGTGCATAAAGTTTACTATGAAGTATTTCAGTCCATCTGTGCGTATCAAGCGAATTCCTGGATATCGGACATTTTATTGTAAGTCCATAAAGTAAACTGTATCTTACCGAGTCGATTGTATTGGTTTTCAAATGGTGATTCGTGGCGTAAATTTAGAGACTCCTAATAGGCAAGCTGTGCAACGGTAGGTGTACTTTTAATCAGCCTTACTTCTACCTCCCTCATCATCTTAGGAGAAAGACGGCCAGCAGCAGTAACTACTTCTACAGTCATCGGTCTATCCGTGGGTATACCCGCAGGCTTTGCCATAGCAGGGATTGTCCTGGTCCTGTGTTGCTGCAAAGGAAATCATCACGGAAAAGGTAGCATTTCGGTGTCATCTGTGGTACCTTTATATTACTTACGTTGAATATAATAAATAAATAAATAATTTCCTCCCAGGATTCAAGAGATGATCGGCTTAAAATCAAGGCTGATAGCAAAGACTCCAATTGAAGGAATAGCAGAGATTAAGACGAATCTCTCTCTCTCAGGCAACAGGGAGAGCAGGTGACATATATACATATATGCATACAGCGTATGATCCAATCACGTTTTTACTATTACTTGCAAATGCGTTAACATGTTGTAGGAAGTCTAGGTTATGACATAAAATATTTTCCCATCTACAGAATTGGAGCGTGGGGATCGTCCTGTTGGAAAGACACAACACAATAAGGCCGGAGACATGAATGAAACAGGCGATGTCATGAGCATGGATACGGAGTTGGAACCTTTAACTGGAAAAGGCAAATTCCAACAAACTGAAGAGGTGAATCTCCCATCTTCTTCATTACCACCATTCCGGGCGATTTGCCTGAAATAATTTCACTTTGTCTCTCTCCAAATCTTCCAAATTATAAATTGCTCTAGACCCTCTAAACATAACACAAAAATGGTAAAATTGTTTATGACAGTTAGTGGCAATATCAACAGTGCGCTGTGTCAGAAGATGAAAAACAAAAACAAAGTTTTATAACTTTAACAGCCTGGAGTCCAGGCTTGTTGTGCTTTTAGTCCATCTAAAAGCACAACAAAGATGGACTCCAGGCTATACCTTTGAGTCCTTACTCGAAAGGAATGCTCAGAACCACACAAGGTTGTAAAAAACCGAATGTATGACAGGACTAGGCAATGGAAAGAGTAACAAGGTGAAGTGAACGTTACTGTCTTCGAAATTGCAGATGAACAACAAAACAGCGGCATGCCCTCCAGAGGACAGCATCGACACAGGAGGCGATGCCAGTATGAGTGATACTCCCTCCTCCCTGTCCCAGGAGGGCCGAGCTGAGCCGTACAGCGCCAGCGGTCTGGAGGAAACTGACCCCAAGTTGGAGCGAGAGGCAGTGCAATGCTCCGGCGTGGGTGCAGGTGCGTTAATATGACAGCTAGAAATCTAATATTAAACAGTTTGTGATGTTCCCTAAACATGACTATCTTGCCCAACAGTAAATTTGTCACACAGGATTCGTTTGGAAGTTATGCAAATAAGTCTAAAAGACATGACATGTGTCGTTGTTTACCTGTTGCAATATGTTTATGCCGTTGACATTCTGTCACGAAGCTACGTTGCATTTCAAAAAATGATACTGGAGGAAAGACATGTGCTACAAGTTGTAAAGTCCTGCCTAATGATTTGAATGACAACGTGCTCAATTTGTGTACTGATCTTTTCACCAGAGCACACTCCAGAGGCTGCAGGGATGTACACACACACTGCCGTGACTGGTAACCACAACATCTACTTGACAGCTGGTGACCATTCGGTGATAAACTTCAACCAGGATCCGAAGTACCCAACAGGTATGCAGGCAGGAAACTGTATATTATTGTCCTTCCAAACACAGAACTATTACAATCTATTGGTAACTTCCTGAGATACACACAAACAAACAAAACAAAACAACGTTAAAACATAGCCTCCTTGGCGGAGATATAAGAGAAAATGCAGAGAATTCGTGAAGATAGAAGAGAATTTTTGGTTTGTGTTAGGAAGTGCAAATGTACGTTTCGAAGATGATAATTGTGGAAGGCAAGCTTTTTTTAATACCCACCCCTTTCAATCTCAAAATACATATCTTTTGTTGTAGAAGTAATTTCTATAGTCTATGTATTATGCTTCATACTGGTACGGAACCACCTTAATTTTACAGAAGTGTGATACATGGTATTCTCAATGTTTCACACAGCCCCACGGCCCCAAAGGTAGTCACACAGCAGGAAAACATTTGCCACAAGCCAAGACCGCAGCGGCTGATCGGGAACAAGCCCAAACATGCACTAGAGTCAGCAGCTGGAGTAATGCGCTTGACTTTGTCAACATCCTGTGTGACGTAATGAAGTCGCCTGACAATAGATGTTTGGAATGATTTCTTTTGTCTACCGT
>LZCU01201922.1:0-10595 GCA_001663935.1 Asymmetron lucayanum | reverse complement strand
TACTTAAAAAGTGGGAATGATAAAAAAATAATAATTTTGAAACATAAATTTAAAAAAAATTTAAAACGAAAGAAAAAAATCTGAAAAAAATTGATATCCGGAATGTATACACAGCAAGGAAATGTCATAGGTCAACATTTAGTGACGTCACGAGGATGACGTAATAAGTTGTTCTAAATAGCCAATCTTTGCTACAACTGTTTTTCGCTATTATTTTCTTTTCGCATTTTGGTTGAATGATGCATTAGGACTATAAATCTGTATGGGAACGTGCTGCTCCATTTGCAAATGTACCGTGTAAAGTGTTTTCGTGAAATCAGAGTAATGTTGTCGTCTTTCAACCAATGTAATATTTTCTAAACTAACAAAGGTTTGTTCAATAGGATGCTGTTGATTATTTTTTCCAAGAGACTGAAGTTAGGAGTAAAGGCCAAACGAGTGTTGGTTCGAACCCAATTGGGAGCAAACCAATAAGCAGGGGGCAGGGGGTTTCTCACGGGTCAGTAATCACTTATAGAGGACTCGACTTGGCGACATGGAACCCAGAGTACCGATCTCACTGTTGGGTGTGGGACAGAGAGGGACTTTTGCGGCAAAGATCAAAACGGAATGGGTGGGGGGAAATACATCAAGTAAAACAAAACAGTGGCTCAATGGCACAGTGAGGCTTAAAGATAGAAGGAAACCAATGAAAATGAATACATGACTTGTCTATATGTATATCATGATACATGGTACATTCTTCTTAAACAAGGTACATACTTCTGTCTCTGCTTGGCACTCAGCATAAGAGGAAGAGTATGGAAGTTAAACACACACCACTACACACGGAGTAGCCCAGTGCTGTAGTGTTTGCATCTATGTGTGGCCCAAGGGCTGTAGAAACGGAGATGGTCGCCGCCCCGAGACATATTCTTATGTATAGGTAACTTTAACATTGCAGGAAGTCCATCTACTATGTTTTGATGATATGTAGCATTTGATATTACCATCATATCTCCAGTCTTGCAGGCACACTTTATATGTCGTATCGCACAACTTTTGTTACAGGCAGTTTGCTCGTCATCTCTTCTTGCATACTGTTGTGATCGCGCAACATGGATAGTGGGTGAACATGTTGTTTTTGCCATTGTTCTCATTCATCTCATTTTTGCTGCAAGTCTATCAACTATATGGTGATGATAGGTAGGATCTAATATTACATGTACCACCATCTATACAGTCTTGCGGGGACACTTTATATGTCGTATCGTATAACTTTGTTTCAAGCAGTTTGATCGTCATATCTTCGAGAAGATTGCGTATTGTTGGGCTCGCACGACATGGATATTGTCAAAGTGTCGTGCTGTATGACGTATGAAAACATACATTGTAAACATTGAACATTGTAAAATCAATGTGGCATTGACATCATATTCTTCAGGAGAATTCATGTCTATATGTTTTGTGGTGTACAGTTCAAGTATGCTTACACGTCAGACAAAATGAAAAATGACAAATCACCTGTGGTATCAACTGCAGAAAAGTATCACGAGTTTCCTTACTTTTGTTTACTTGCATAACGTTACAACTTTATCAGAGCTATTATTGGCTAAATTGCCACAAAACTTTCACTACGTCGGTCATATAGGACGTGAAAAGGACAGTTTTAGCACTTCCAATGACGTATTTTGCGTTCATGTTGGACGTTATGTAACGTGTGACAAATTATCCCATGTAATGTTACTGCGGAAGGGAGCTCTCGCGTCGTTTTCTTGATTTCCTTATTATTTTTTTACCCTGTCGCGTCGCGCCTTATCTCTGGCGAGCAGCAGCCGCTGGCTGGGGGAGGCCGCCGCGAACGTTAATTTACGAAAAACCAACAGACAAAATTGACACGCCCTCCCTACAATGGAAACTATCATCCTCCGTGTATTATTGTGATTAATGGAGGTAGAAACAACGCTCGGGGCCATGTAGAAATGGGTACCAACTAAACTGTGACCGAATCGAATTGGCGCGGAGCAGGTAATACAATCCATTATGGTTCCACTTACATTTACCTTACCATTCCCCCTTGCCTGGGGGCGACAGCGACTCGGCGACTTGGAGGTTTCTATTTGGGCGAAAAACGGAGAATGTGACGAAGAGGAAATCTAAAGAGATAAGTGATTGAAATCCGGTGCTTTTAATGGTAAGACCTGGTAAAGGTTGACGCCCCAGGTGATCTTGCAATCAGACCGGAGGCACGCAAACACGCGGTGGTGGGACTTTCCATTCGCTTAAGAACATCAGACAGTTTGCTCATATTTTTCTTAGCAACTTTTCTGATAATCTAAATAAACGTTATGTACAATTTTCTAATTATTGGCTCTAGTTGATAAAATAGATAACAAAAAGACACATAGGGATTATATTTTCTGTTTAGATATAACTTTCCTTTTGGTTCAGTCCAAAGACGTTTCGAACTGATTTTGTACACATTTCTCTTCGGCGTTCATCCAGCCAGTAAATAATATCAGTCACATTTTATGGCCTAGAAAAGAATTCAGCGAAACGACAATGATTGCGATCTGTACAAAGTCGCATTTTATCACTTAATTTGCTGTTTTCACCTGCTGGCGCAGCTTGTATCTGATAGGAACCATCCCGGAAGCAGGTTTCCGCTTATCGTCCGTGATCTCTCTGCCGTCGCCATATTTCATCCGGGAACTACGCCGTATCCCATGAGACCCCGGGGTTGCCGCTGCGCACCCCTTGCTGCGCATTATCCTATTAGTCTCCGCTCTGGATTCCATCTAGATACGAAAATTCCTCGCAGGTATAACTCGCCAAATTGAATTTGTCAACGTGATTGTCGGCAATTTACTCCGGGACTCTGTCAAAGGAGTAAGTGCATGAAGATCTGTCGCCATTTTGGAATGTCACCTCTTGCTCTTTAACCGTCCCAGGGGGCGTCTGTGTCCAAATTATCTGCCATATGATAAAAGTCAGGCTGAGTGTCAAGCATTAGGATTCTTTCAATCGTTTCAAAGAGTTTGCGTGCAAGGGTGAAAAAACAGGGCGATCCCAGGGGAACGGGTTTCCTGGCCGCGCGCTTTTTCTCTGCGTGACATGACAGAAGGTGCCAGTTTGCAGGGTCATATCGGCACACCTACCTTTTCCACCGTTGTTGTTGTCAATGTGAAGGCCATGGCTATTCTAAGAAGACCAGCATCATTAGATGACGTCATAAGAAGGATGAGCACCTTTCAACCGCATTGTTCCTCACGGACTTCAGTCATAGTAACATCCGGGCATTCTAGCAAAACATTTTAGCTCTTGTGTGCTGCAAAACCTCACAATGATATCATTTGACTCATGATTATATTCCTCACGAAATTCTCAAAGACAATAAAGTTGAATCACCTGCAACAAGATAGTAGAACTTACGCAACATATTAAACACACAATGCTACAATATAACTGTAGAAAGGACAATAGAGCTGCAACAGTACTATAGCTGTACTTATTGATTCTTTGAATGACAGACAATGAATGGTTTGTGGTGAATCAATTTACTCAGTTTGTAAACTTACGGTACTATGAAACTGCCACATTGTTTGAAGTATCACTGTAACTTTAAAAGTACACATCTTAGTTACACTACTACATGGACAGTTGATAAGAAAGTAGAGGTCTACGTCAGCTTCAGGAAACTTAAAAAATCGTTGCCGCCTTTATACTTGAAGGCCGGACAGGATGCACTAGTCGTGGATGATAAGAGAGGCATATTTCGATATGACTTTTCTGTTATTTTAACAATAACAGAAAAACTGTTAATAAAATGTTGATCGTTTTGCAATAGGTGAAATGGGGCATACGTGGAATGATAAGCTACGTTAAACGACTTCAAAACGACAAAATAGAAGTCTACTTCATTGCAATCACGGCCGCAAAAGCGAGCACAGATTGATACATGGGGACACTTTGTCCCCGAAACAAACCAATTCATATCCGGCCCATCACACATGAGCGCACCCCGCGCCATATGCTGGGGTTTTACGGGCGCATCTCCAGATCCAACATTTGAATGCTTATCTTTTTGCCATCGGTATAAATCTAATAAACCTAATTTTCCTGAGCCGTAAGTGTCAGGCCGGCATAGTGGCAACATGAGTTAGGCAATTTCAAGTTGATTCCATGGTTGCTGTTATTGGATGTTATAGTCCTATGCTGTCAAATCAGTATGAGTTTACATATTAAGTATTAATCAATAATCAGTATAATGATTATTCGCTATAATGGTATACTGCGTAATTTCCTGTATGAAGCGGAGGTATTGTTTTTGGCCTATCGGACTGTATGTACTAGTATGTCTATGTGTGCATATGTGTGGGCAGTATATCTCAAGAAGATATGGTGCGTGGATAGGTGTTGGGGAGACAAAGGACAGGGTTGATGTTGGGTCTTCTAGCTGCTGGCTTTGGTACTGTAGTAAAAATTCTTGTTGTTTTATCCTGTGTTATAAACATGCTATGGCCCTTTTTTTTTAGTTTTTTACGTAGGGAAGAAAGGTTTGGCCCCCAGCGGCTTTCAAAATGGTATGGTTTGTTCATGCTGTAGTTGGTATTCGTGGTAACCCCTCCCCACCCATGGCCACACGGAGACTAGAAACGTTACAAATATTCCCTTCAACAGAGAAGTAAAGAACTTACTAGAAAATGATGATCTTTACTGCAGACAAACAATATGTTACCTAGAATTCTTTGTCTCACTCATTTTTTTCTAACTTTCAGTTTTCGCTTTTGAATTTTTTGGCACTTATTTATAATCTTCTTAGGGACTCGGTCATTGTGTGTCGGTTTTTCTCGTGCGGGTGGTTGTGGAGCTTGAATGGCACAATATGCTTGGCTTCCGTCAATACTTTTTAATGGTTTGTACCCGATTTTTTTTGTCATGATCAACAAGATAATGCCGAGTTTTGAACCACAAGTCAGCAATTTTGTAAGGTATTGCGCGGAGACTCTGGCCAGTTACGCTTTTCATACCTGCAAGACTGACGTGCAAAAGACAATAACAAAACGGATATGATGTCCAACATCCGAAATCAGATTGTACAAACTATTTACAACGTCTATAAGACATATGCAGATGTAAATGGACGTAGGCTCAGTGTAGTCAGTACATCTTCCGAAAGTCTCTTCTTGTATTCACAATAAAGGTACATGTATCTGTATTGGGTATATAAGGTCCACCTAGTCATATCAGAAGTATTGAATGTATTTTACTTTTTAATTAATTAATTAATTTTATTCACATTTGTTTACTGAGCATTGGACAAGAAGCACATTGGCTTGTGTAGGTCTTCTGTTCATAAAATAACAGATAACGGTCAAAAATAATAATGTATACCGACACCTGCAGAGTCGTTAGTCCGTGAAACCCCGTAGTGCCGTGGCGGTGCCGTTATCCATCGTCTCTCCCGGCGCAGATGGTATCTCCCCCGCCGGCCTGCCACCGACCTGCCACCAGCCTGCCACATGACGCCTCCTGGTACCGCAGGGCGGAGAAGCGCCGGGAGACACACGTACTCTCTGTGCGAGGGTTGGCAACCTGGCTGACACATAGCTGCAGAGCAAAACATTGCTCTCTCTCTCTCTCTCTCTGTCTCTCTCTCTCTCCTTCTCTCTCTTTCTCTCTCTCTCTATCTCTCATTCATCTTTTCTCATTTATTTCTGTCATTCTGTCTTCCTTTTCTCTACTCTTTTTCCTCCCGTCTTCCTTTCTCTCTCATTCATTATTTTAAGTTCTTTTTTTCTCCTTTTTGTTTCTCCAGGACTTAATTCTCTAATCTTCTTTGGGTACTAGATAATTCTCACAACAGTGACACTTTGAAAGGCAAGAAACACATACCTCCAAATTCCCGACGACTGCCAGTCCATCTTGTTTCTTGCCTTTCAAAGTGTCACCGTTGGAAGTATTTTATAGTAACTGTATATTATACGTGGCAGATGAACCTCTTCAACGATATTTCCTTGTTTGCTTTTTTACACATTTCTCCTTTATTGTCACCCATATCCTTTCTTTCTACTTTCTATAGTTCCGGTTTCCAAGCTCCGAATATGAAGACAATTAATGCCACCCCCTAAAGGGTTCTTGACAGTGCCGCAATAATGAAAACAGTCGCAAGCTTTTAACTTATTTTCACGCCTCTTTTGAGTGGAAAAGCTAGAATAAGTCCACGGCCAGAACTGGAAACTATGTGAATCCTTCATTGTGATACCTGTTTCTTTATTTTAATGTATAATACCTTGTTCTACATAAATGTCACCGTCTACTTCCTAGTGAATCCTTATCCGTGAATATCCTGATTGCGAAGTCTTCTTAACCCTTACTAATGCCCTGACGCCTCCAATTGGCTTGTAGGGCGACAAGTAGACAAAATCTACCCCCCAATATCGTTGTCATGACAACAGAATTTTAATACAATAGATGCGACGACGAATTGACCAGACTTATGATGATGCATTTGGCTGCCCATTGATGCCCAGTGAGTAAGTGAGTGTGTGAGTGCGTGATTGATGCCCTATGTATGTTCTATTCGAAGGATTACCTCCAACACTAGAAGCGTATTTGACAAGTCCTGGACCCAACTGTCCAAGCTTGTAGCAGTAAGGATGCGAATAGGGGTTCCTAACCGTTAGAACACCACGTGCGCCTCACTCAACCTTTTTAGGAGCAACTCAGCAGATCTCATTATCAGTGGTGAAGCCATCATTGAGTAGTACACCGTTACCTTATTGTGAAATCCTTTTGGTTTCTTCGCCGTTGCACGTCTTGTTACTCTCACTTTTCCGCACTATCGCCTCCACCACTCAACTTTTACTTTCTGATTCCCGCCAAACCACCTCCCGTTAATTTCCACCACCCATCCCCGGGTTGACCCACATGGACGGACCAAAGACTCGGTTCCTAACCCCATTAACGCACACTTTACACGTTCCGAGCGGCTTGCATCACTGCTAATGGAATGTTACTACTTTCCGTTCGATAGATTTTTAATGAAGCTCATTATACGGGCCATTACGACTCGTGTGTCGGGAGGCGGTCGCAGTGCTTGTGTGGTAGCCCCGCGTTTTTTCGGCTGGCCTTTTGTGCCAGATTGATGGCGGGAAGCGGGATCAGGACTGGAACGACGCAATCTGTTGGCGACTACGGAGTCATCAGCGCTAATACTCGGCTGACCTGGAGACTCGCACTGGAGAGAAACCGCAGAAGCTTTCATCGTTCCGCACAAGTCCGTAAAGGGGCTCTTACAAACGGCGTACGATGGGCGTACAAATAGAAGTTTTTTTTCAGCTGAAAAAGCCTTCAAATCCGTCTTGTGGCTCTAAGAGAGGTAGATATCAAAGCTACATGGTAGCTTTCAGGTATAGATTTGCGAATGGTATTACTTTAGGCCTGATTTACCTGAAAAAAACTTCTATTGTACGCCCGTCATACGCCGTTTGTAAACGCCCCTTAACTCTTTCAGTACGCTAGAATCTTTTATGGGAATCATTGATTACTAAAAATCACATTAATATCTTAGCAAGACAAAAACAGGAAATTACACAGAAAAATACTTTCTCGGTGTAGTGTCCAAGTGTTTTCTTAAGATAATCAGGTTATTTAACATCCTTTGTAAAATCTTTCTTAAAAGAAAAACAAAGTTTTAAGGTACTTGAGCTGGTGACAAATGGAAGGTCTATATAGCCTTAATAAGGGTCAAAGGTGAAAGATCAGAGTCAGTGATATTTGCTTTAGCCGTTAAGGTAGGTGCATTTGATTGGACACAAGAGTTTTCATTGCTGCGATTTCCATTGGCATTGGTCATATGGTCATGATAGAGCGCAGTGGCAATACTTGTTGCTCCTAAAGAAATGATGTACATTCAATTTTTGGTAACGTACTACAACTGTCTTATTGCTGTGATCAGAGTTAAGTTTGCCTCCACCAGTGGTATTCTGTCTGGCAGTAAAGGTACTTTTCATCCTAAAGGAATGCTTTGTGGTTGTTTAAATGTGTAATCTAAAAGCCATATGAAAATCTATACATGTCTCATTTGGGTCATAAAGCGAATGTTGCATCTCAAAGAGCCATGTAATCATACAACACTCTTCTCTTATGCGCTGTTTTCTTCCAAGACGGTTCTGTCGCGCTTGTGTGAGATGAAATGCCTGCCAGTGCCGCAGTACACAATACATCACACACTGGAAACATTCTGCCATAGTGTTATGAAACAAGTGTTTCGAACCGTATTGTTAACCCTTATACCATTTCGAAGGTACTGCTCCTAGCCTCCATTGCAGACTCTACCGGCCATATTTGAAAGAACTACGGACAGTTCTCTGATGGCTACACGGCCAACAACCAGAATACGGCAAAACTGAGATTCTGACAGCCATCAGAAAACTGTCCATAGTTCTTTTAGATAAGATCGGTAGAGTCTGCAATGGAGGCTACCGTTCCTCCCATGACGCAGCTTCCCAGTGATGCACGGCTGCAGTCCCCACCCCTCCTGCCCCTTAAGCGACGATTTATGTGGGGCTGTGAGCTCAGCTCGGCAGCAAGTGGAACCGTCCAATCTGGAAAATCAGCCTTTCTGACACCATCCATTGACCAGCACTGAAGCAGAAAACAGCCATAAACTGCCATTCTGAGTAAAAGGCAATAAAGCAAGTTTGTGACCCCGACGGCGGTAAATCATACACAGTACAACCTTAGGATGATACTTGAGAGAGAGGAGACTCTCGCTCTCTGTGTTGCACTCACGACTTCAGTACTGTATATTAACACGTCGAAAAGACTGCCTGGTTTTACTCAGCCGCCTATATCATGGGGATAGAGCAAAATGCGACTGAAGAAATGAATGTATGTACATGTATGAATGAGTCCATGACTAGGCGTTTATGTTTTTTTTTACATCATTATCATATTTATGCTTTTTGGACGGTCGGTTTGAAGTCCGAATACAAACTGACTGAAGAAAAATGAATGTATGTACATGTATGAATGAGTCAATGACTAGGCGTTCATATTTTTATATCATTATCATACTGTATGCGTTGCTTTGAAGTCCGAGTACAGCCGTTAGTTTAGTTCAGAAAAAGGAGACTTTCGCTCTTTGTGTTCCACGTACCACTTCAGCACTGTATATTGACACGTCGGGATGACTCTCTGGTCTTACTCAGCTGCCTAAATGTGACTGAAGAAATGAATGAGTCAACAATAAGGCTTTTGTTTCTTTTATGTTGAAGTATCGATGTGTAGAAAGCCACTGTCATATGTTTGATGCTTTGTGCACAATCAGTGTAAAGTACGAATGTGGGCACAGGATAGCCGTTACTTTTAATCCTCCCCTGCATTCTCTTGTTGCGAAAAATGAGCAAACTAGCTGCTTGTTCAGCTACCCAAAGGGGATCGATGTAGCTGATTAGGTTAGCAATAAGATGACGAATATCGTTCCCAAAGGGGAGTTTTAGCTTGTCAGCTTGTGTAACTTTCAGTCAACTTGTCTCAGTCGAGACGGCGGGTGATACAAACTTCCTTGCATCTTTGAGTCACTCCTGACGTCACACTTCCGGAAAGTCACGTGTCTGAAGTGAGTGAGTTAGAACATCCAATGAAGACGGAAGGATCTGTAAAATTATGAACTGGTGAGCGATATTTGTGATCCCTGTGTTGGATATAAAATAATAAGTTAAATTCTGTTGAGTACAATTCAGAGTCTTCGTTTCACAAAGTTGTAAATATCTGTAAGCCGGTTCCCGGAGATTGAATGCCACCGTAAGAACAAAATGGTGTGTCCGCTTGTATAAGAACAGTCGCGTTACAGTCACAGCATTGTACGTAAAGGCTGCTTCCAACACAACACAACACAACACAGTAGGGGGCAGTCGGAAAGAAGACAGAACAAACAGTTTTATGAAGAAGTCATCGCGAAAACCACAGACATAAATACACCGTAAAAATGTGAAGTTGCCAAGAGAGAATTTAGCTTAATTACTGAAAGGAATACATCGCACCCGAAGCTGAGAGAGCACAGTTCTCCTGGAATACGTCTGTCCACCCTGCTTCTGGTCAGAATGTGATACATTGCGGCAAATCTAACACAGCTCATTAGCAAAACAGCATAATAGTTGAGCACATCCGGTTCCAGCTGTTTGGTGCTGGAGGCCACCAGTTCAGCTCAAATGGCATCGTAGATGTGGCTGTTACCGTCAATCCGAAGGGAAGAAAATGGGCACCCGTACTTGACGAGGTGCCTGGAACAGCTTTAAGGGCGAAAGACTAGCAACCCCTCCCTGTTAAGCTATGCCCTGCTCTTGGGACACAACAGGCTTCGTGCAAAGGACGTCAGTCTTCTCAATGTTTCCGCAGGAGTTACATCGTTCTGTATTTGTTAGTTTGTTGTTTGGTCGTGATTGATAAGTGAACGTATGGATAGCGATGATGAAAAATACATGGGTCTGAAGCCAAACAGTAACACCTTGTCACGGGTCTGCTTTGTGCAAACATCCATCAGTCTTCTCAAGGTCGGCTAGGGTTTTTCCAGAGTTGAGTTTCTCTGTATTTGTTAGTTTGTTGTTTTG
>LZCU01201717.1:0-13300 GCA_001663935.1 Asymmetron lucayanum | reverse complement strand
TTTTTTTCGAATGGAGTTCTTCAGTTATCTTCCTCATCATTGTAAAGTACATTCCATTTAAGTTATGTAAACTATGCAGGTTCTGTTTTGGATTCCTAGTTGATAGTTTGTAATATACGTTGAAAGGCCTGTTGAGGTTTGGGGCCTGCCGAGGCAAGAAAGATTGATAATATCATCATCATGGGTAACTTTGCAAAAGTGGCATCTCTCTCGAGCTGACACACATGGTGTGATTTTATAAACTAAAATATACTTAAGAGTAAGAACAGTATTGCAGTTAACTAAATATACATAAGAGTTGTAAACTAATTATACATAAGTTGTAAAGTGAACATACAGAAGAGTAAGAACAGTGTAGTTATTTTTTTTTAAATTCTGCATGTCACGTTTGAACACGACATACGGATTAGGAGTAATTAAAGGAAATGAGCAGCAGGTGATGGGATGATCCTCAATCAGCACAAAGATATCAAGTAGGCCATGTTTTATAAGCCGATAAAGAACCATCATAAGCCTGAAGTAGAGAATGCGTGTCGTTAGGCGATCAACCAAAACGGAACTAGCACACATCGGTAGACATGCCATTGAAACCACTTCGTTCGTGCCACTTTTTGGATATCTGCTGCTATCTTCCGACAAACAATTTCCATTAACCTCGGCAAATCAAGAAAACGGCACTTTTGTGTGCGAGTAGACACGCCCCCATCGAACGTCAAGGTTGGATCAAAGGCGCATCGCTGTCAATCTTTACATGGTAACTGGCAACACACATTAATCATAATTGGAAAATGTACCTTCTATTTTGAACTTTTGACAGATTAGACATTGTATCGCTGTTACGTGTATGTATAACGAACTATTGGAAACCTGACCGACGCTATGACATTTCATGGGGATTTATAATTAGAAAGGCAGCCTCAAACTTCCTCAACTTTGTGAATGTATAAATTGGGTCGGGCCATGTTTAGGCTTATCCCAATAGGCTCAGTTGGCAATATACTTAATCGTAGGATGGAATAACTTGCAGTATAACTGATTGAATATGGAACAGTCCTCCAACGCAAATGCTTTACAACAAATGTACAAAATATACTGTTTCAATCAAATAGTTTACATGCGAATATCACGAACCCAGTTAGACGATTCTATTTTGGCACATTTATACGACTTGAGTTCGCCGCTAGTACAAAGGACTATGTCAATAATAGAACCGGTGATTAAAGGATTTCCATCTAGATCCTCTATGTCCCCCGTGTCTAACTATCTGACGACGAAAATCACCCGACACGTTCATAGTGACTTATGAGCTGTAATTCTAGACACGGTCACTTAGATATAATTTAGGTCTGTCTGCTTGATACAGTTCATGAAGGCTTTGTTATCTACCATCTGTTACTTATATTAACCCTACCTCAGGGGACGTAATTGTGACTTTGTCTGACATTAGCAAATTCTTAGATTGAAAACAACTGGCTGTTGGTATCTTGTTATAAGGGAACTAGATAGATATGCATTTCAGCAATATTGAATATTCGGGCTGCTTGGGCGTTCGCCAACAAAGCATTTCATATCAAGACGTGTAATGAATCCACTCCTCATTGACTACAATATAGTAGTATGAATTTACCAGAAGATTAAAATAAGTGGAACAAGGTTTTTCCCCCAAATCTCCTTCCTTGACGTTGGAATTCCTTTGAGTCAACTTGTCCATAACCTGTGAAGACTGGTGATTTAAGACCCAGCTGGATCTAAGTCTTGTGCGTCAATTTTCCACGGTTTCGTGACAGTGATTTCTACCTAGAACAATTGAATTTGACCCTTGTGTCGATGGAGGGGTGTAGAAGATGTATTGGGTATAACCAAGTGCCTTTTATGATATACCACTGTTGTTTTTGGAATACGGAATTGGACGTGGTGGAACCTAAAATGGGAAGCTAACGAGAATCTTGGGAATACGAATTACACTTGACTTTGATTTCGCAGCCGTGAGGGTATTTACGAAACTTGAGAGGTTTTTTTTCTTCCTCCTCTATTTCAATGGATAACAAACATGCCTATGTTTTATACAGTGCAAGTACGTCCTATGTACAAATCTTAACCAGAGATAGGAATAGTTATAACGTATACGTTACGCACACAGCCGTATAGTTTCAGCATTATCTGATTATAACTTACCTCATTAGCAACTATCCAGTGATGATCCGTTGTGAATATACCCAGCTTGTTTGCCTATAGATAACAACGTGTGGAAAATATGTGACAAAATTGCAAAAAAAGTTATATCATATATGAACTATATCTATTTTCGCCGATAAATGACCTTAACCACACGGACAGAAAATCTAATACAAGGTTGTTTCCCGCGCAGTGATGTACGTCCCAATTACAGGAACATGTGGACTAGTATGCTCCCTTGGTTTTCCACAGCTTTTAACTTCATGAATCACGGTCGCCATATGGTTCAACAAAACCGATCATCAAGTAACAGGCTGTGAACACCACATCAAAGAACGGACGTTTACGTAACTACCACATTAGTCTATGATACATGCACTCTCACACCATTCAAGGATTTTCTGCTGTTTGATATAAGTCTCTATGCCTAAAAGTCATTTACACTGCAATGCTTTCCAGTAATGGTCTTTAATATCCTGTTTGTGTTAATGTGCACACACGAAGCGGACTTAAACAACGAATCATTACTCTGGAACGTGCGCAATGGACGGAAAATCAGAAGGCCAATCTCATTCAACCATGCAGTCCTACACCATTCTTTATGAAATTACGACGTGTTTTGTTCATGTAATTTAGAGGTATACTTTTTCTGAGACTTCATTCCGTGAGGGTATAAAAGAGGGTTTACAAATGTCGGTTACGATAATTACGTGAGTGATGCATTTAGAAACATGTTTAAAAAAACTACAACAAAAAACAACCCAGATCCTGATGCTTCCTAAGACGTTCCCCTAACTTCTGTAGATTACGCAGGGATGTTGCCACAAAATACAGACAGAAAAAATGTATCGAAGTTTTTGCAGCGCACATAGTGCATTTTATCCTTATTAGTTCAATGTGTCTCAAACATCAAATTAGCTATTGGTACAGCCTACTGCATCAGATGCCTAAACCATTGCCGTTGATCAATGTTACCCGTACTTGCTCACCTCATTTATGACACTGATGGTATTCTCCACACTGCAGAGTAGAACGGCATGTTTGAGAGGATGTTTTCCATCAGTTGCAGGATGTTTATTGAGTCTAGGCAAGGTGACTTTGGTGTCACTACCGTTGGAGAGTGAAGGAAGCCTGAGGAGGATAACCTCGGGAACTCGTCCTCGTGTCAGCAGCAGTAGGGCCTCAGCCCTGCTGAACGCTGTGGTGTTGATAAATGAATCAATATGATATCAAGGAAACAAAAGCTTATATTACAACATAGAATCATCTAAAAGCCCAAAATGATGTAATGAAATTAGTGCATCAATGTACATCAATTGCCAAATGATATTTTTTAATAAGGATTTTTTACTAATATTTTGGTTTGAGATTTCTTCTAAAGACTAAACATTCCAGGCAACTTTATCGGACAAATCAGGAAAGTCAGGAAGGAAATCGATTAATGGGTGCGTATTCTGTTGGGAACACGGCTGAATTTTCCAGCGTCCGAAAACACTGGCACTAAGGTTGTCAGCATTAATGAAAGAGTCGGTAGGAATTATGGACAAAAACGATCTCTCTGATTTGATACTGTTAGCGAAGATGAAAGTATAGCTACTTTCGTTGTGTGTTTCAAGTTTAAATATTTCGCCAAAGATGAGATTTATTATCACAAACTATCGTCAAAGGAAAATGATAAGGACAGAGGAATTCTAAACTATCAATAGTTCCATAGCTCAAATGACTGAATGTTCCAGTATCATTGAATGTAAAGAGCAATTTGGTTGATAATCTTCCTTATTAAAAAGGGTACAATTTTGAAGAAGCGTTGAACATCGACTAACAGTCTTATTTAGGGTTTGATTTATTATTTACTTACCAAGTTCATCATCATACAAGACCACCATGGTCCTCCACCTCTGCTGCCTGATGATGTCAGACAGTGCTCTGTCGATCTCAAACGCCGCAGGCTTCATACTCAGTGTGTACTTTGTGTCCGGAGTGACGTCACATGTGTCACGTGACACGAAGATGTGCGGCACGTGCATGACGTCACAGACAGACTGTAGCATCAGGTTGGATGAACAGGAGGTGGAGGACAAGATGGCGGCAACACCCTGTGCCATCAACGAGCAACCTGTGAAATAATTAAAATATTGTTTAGGCAGTGCAATTCACATTTATCCAAGATATCAGAGTAACTATTTAACGATAGACTCACTTACTTGCTACTTGGAAAGGTCTCCTCAACTTCCATGAAAGACTAGCATGGTGAAAATGTCGAAAAGTATCATGTGATGTTTTGATCATATAATCCTACCATAAGCTCTCAAACTAACTGTTACACCTTTAAAATAATGAATTCCATGTGCTACCTAGACAGATGACTGACACTAGCTTTGCATCTTAGACATCTAAATTCATGGTAGATAAAACAAACAGCTACTAAAATATCCAGTTGCTATATTTTGGCGCCTATTCTAGGTGTATGTTCAACAGACAGATGGTATTTGGATTGACTTATTCTGTAAACTAATTAAATCCTACAGTGGATTTAATCATAACTCTTCGAAAGCCAGATTATCGTGTATAAACTAGTCAGTATGCTTTGGCGTAGATTGCATATTGTCATATTATACTGACAACTCATTCAGTTGTCTTTGTTCATCGCTACTTTGTCGTATTTGTTACTTACGTCTCATTACCAGTTGATTATATATGTAAGAATATATGTTACAGATATTCCTGGATATACGTAAGTAATTAAATGTCCGTTTTAAAGGTGATGATGCAAAAAGATCCAGTCAAAAATGCACCAAAGGAAAAAGGAAATTACAAAGCTTAGGTAGTTTCAAGGCCACAGGAAAAGACGCGACAATGACGATGGAAATTGCCTTGGCAGTATTCCAACGCTGGTACAAGCGATTGGACTACGTTAAACAGCGATCTAAATGGAGCCAATTATCGGCGGATTTAGAAAACATTTGCGGCATTTACGGAGTGATTAGGGATTGTCTAGAAATTACGAGTGTAGCTTAGAAAGAGTTCTTTTACGACAAGGTAACAGCCGAGAAGAGAACGGAGGATTATTATGACAGAAGGGAATCGGTTCCGGACTTGATACACTTGTGTTGTGCAATGTGTTGGGTAATGGTTTTATAATAAGAAGTATTACGAACTTAGCTCCATAAACGGTTAGTATAATTTTCAGTTAGTGATTGGGGATTTTGTAAGTTCCGCGAGCAAATCTCTCTGAGTATTATTTTCGAGATAGTACACATCAGTACTGGACTCAAGCGGAGGGAAAAGATACTTTATTATATAGCGTCACACGCGTATGCCCGACACGATATTACAGTAAATGAAGTAATGGTAAACAAAGCTTTTGATTGGTGAGATATCTATTAATTGCTCCAGGATATAATCCCTTCTGCAGGATGAAAGAAGGCTTTCCAGTTCATTTAGTTCTGGATAATTACCCGTAGGAATTTCACTTAGCAGTCGTCTATAAATGAGTATTTTCATCAAGACAGTTATGGATTTTACAGTCAGATCTCTTTTTAGCCAGAGCAAATCAGGAAGTTTGTCTTCTTTACATTGAAGGAAGCATTTGCTTCATCCCATGTAAGATTTGCAATCATTAAAATACCTCGAGTTGATCCTTGTGGTACCTCGAAGTGAACCTTGTTGTGTGAATATATGGTATCACATTATACAACATACAGCATACAGTTACTTATATATTTTTATTACAATTATGTCATTGTTATGCACGTCTTAGGTAGCTAATTTCCTTAGGGGAAACTATAATCTACTACGTCTATGCTGTCGTCGATTAAAGGCAGAAGGAAGTAGAGGACAATAATTCTTACAAAAACCATACTGGCGTTTGGAACAAATGTAACTTAGGTTTATGTATTTAAAGCACTCAACATACAAGGGGTGATAATACAATTACTTGACAGTCCTTTTGCTGTTCAATTTGAACAAAGAGATAATCTTGGCACTTTCTGTTTAGCAGGGAACGTTTGAACGATGTTTTATATGAGGAAGAATAATGGCAAGATGTTGGCATTAACTTTTAAGGTACGGCGGCGAAATCCTTTAAATTACGGACTATTTCGGATACGCTTATTTTACATTTTTTTCATAGATTTGACCACATTCTATTACCAGAAATCTAAGTACGAATGCCATATAATTCATATATTTGATATATTTCAGGAATGCATATGTGTTTTTCCTGCTATGTACGTGTGTGGCTAATAAATAAATAATAAATAAAATATATCCACCAAAATTACCGGTATTGAAATAATATTAGGTGTATACAACTTTACACGACCTCGATGTAGCTTGTTTGTAATGTAACAGCTTATCTAACATCTAATAATATCATTACATCGAGGCATGTCTTCCCAAACGGACTCTTTGTATACTTATCAGACATTTGATATCAAATAGCTATACGAAAGTTATCAAGAAGGTGATCTTATACTGTCTCAATATTTTCTTTCACTGCCCCATGAGCTAAAGTATTTTCTTGCAAAGACTTTACTTTCCTTCATATTTCCGACCTTAAAACCAAGACCGCAAAATCACCACAGTCAGTTCCATTACCACGGCGATCGTGACCATGCTGGGCTTTAAGAAGCCATCATGAAGAATGCGCAATTTGCTGACGGCTTTTATATATGGGTCAAATCGTAAAACTCAGTAATACAAGAGTCATAACTTTTGCAGGCAATATTCCTTTTGTACCTCAAATATGAAACATAAAATGTTACAATTCTTTTATACACGTTGTAAAATTTTATGACTTCGGCATTGATATATTTCAACATAAACCTATACCCAGTGGTCTGGGCGTACATTTGTCAAGGTGCAAATGTACCCAGGTGCACAGTAACTATGAATAATGGAGGGGAACTATTGGAAAGCGTTGACTTCAGCAAATGCAATACGAATTGTCTTGAGAAGTGGACCGAGCTTTGTTTCGTAATAAGGAATTACTGGCGCAGAAACCAGCTTGATAAGAAAGCCTTGAATTATGGACTGGCCCCTGAGGCGGGTTAGGCGTTATCTTTTAGCTTCGTGACTCTCGGATGCGAGTGTATCAACATGTTCCGCACTCTATTATTCTTCCACCACAGGAATCAATATGCGCTGGACATACTGGATGGCACGCGCCAATGGTCGGTCATCCATACCGTAAGCCAGGAACTTTAAACGGCTGCAGTTCGTTTTGTTGGATCAATGTGAGTTGGCATGAAAAGATGGGACAGACCTGGCCATGACCCAAAAAGCACAGTGGCGCAAGCCCTTTATATATGGGTTATGATGAGCTGAGGTAGGCGAAAAGGGTTGGCAATTCACGAATATTTTAGTTTGAATTTAGCACCAAGGTTTGTCGTCAATGGTTTTTGCAAAGCTGCAAGATGTATAACTTTTGTTTTTGCATTTCAGGAAAACGAGACTTCAAGACTTATATCACCTCTTCCACAGTACGCTGTTTGCAGAAATTGATTTGTGGTGTATCACAAGCAACGGCCATGCAATTAATACCATGCACTATCAATGACAGTGTTGCTGTGTGGAGACCTAAACAATATCGGATCCACAATACGTTTAATGTATCTAGTATGGTATACTTAACTATATTATCAATAGCGACTCGATTCAAATATCACTTTTAACTTTCTTGAGAGGTCACGGGTATATGGTGTGGGTAGTATGTAAGTCAGTATGTAGGACACAATCTTAAGTAGGCCGAGAAAAGTTAATTTACAAAGTGGCGCATCATGTATCGGCGGTATGCTCCTGAATGTTTTATCAGGTGACCGTTCCGGAAAATTATAGCGGAAAAGAGCAAACAGGGTACATCTAGGTCGTTGCCTCCTGAATGTTTCAAATTTAGAGTTCAAAAGGTGTGACGAGACTGACACTGACGAATTTTAATACGGAGTAATCTAGGTACAGTTTGGATACTGAAAAATACACTCACATTCCAGTATTTAACATTGATGTGGAGTATTCCTTCACTATGGTAAAAAACCAAATAAATGCCAGGCCTTAGCTGAAATATATAGCTCTTCAAACAGCAGGCGAACCTACGTTAAAGGTAAAGCTTATAAATTCTTCTTATCCTTTACATGTGCTATTTTCTTGTCAAAACAAAGCTAGCTACGGACTCTGATATAAAAACACGTACTGTCCTATGCATTCCATATTTAGAAGCTACACCGGGGCTCAAACGATTATGTCTCTTTCTGGTCTTACTTCGGTATTAGTGCGAGTGGGTAGAGGAATCTCAGCCTAGTGTGCTACACATATTTGGGGTCAAAGTCCAGCACACGGAGAACATGACGACTGCGAGAGCAGGACAGAATGACGTAAGCCTGACCGATGTCAACACAGTCCAATGATATTCCCGTACTTTTGTCAAAGGTGACGCCACCGCCCAGTTCAATCGGCCCCTGTCACCTTGCCAGATATGTTCTCGTTGCTTTCAACACCTCAAGCTTGTGTTTGTAGTTTGTATGTCACCACACATTGAATCTTAACCTTTGTCTGTCTGAGACCACACCGTACTGCTGCAGGTGCTCTACCTTTACAAACTTTAAGGTCTTAAAGAAGAGGACATATTTTGGTAGAAGGTCATGAAATCAGACATTGATTTTTATGGCTTGGGATTCTTACTATTGCTTTCCGTCCTTGACGGTCCGACTGGACTCTCTTATGTCTTGATGATGTCTTGAAGGAAGTTCTTGACATTAGTTTGGTCCTGGTCTGTCTTTAAGATGGTTTAAGATGCTGTGCCGGAATTCATCACGTAACAATTAGATGATTATGTTCTTGAAATCTTGAGAGAGAGTGTCCACAGCATTACACACGACATAATCCATGACGTGCCCACTTACTACCCTCGACAAGCCGGTCTTTGATATGGCATCAAATAGTCCATAAAAAATATTGGTCTACACTACGACGTCCTCATATAAATGATTTTCACTTTGTGGAAGGGTGTACTAAAGGTGGGGCTTCAGGGAATTCTGCTCACATCTGCGTTGATACATTCATTATTCCAGCATAGTCATGAGTTGATTTAAAATTCCTAAACTACAGGTGGCAGAATTCACTGTAGGCATCACATTTATCCGTTTGCATTTACAGCAGGAAGGAGCATTAAGGACGAACAATGTAACATTTATACTATACATGTCAAGACCTCAATATCTCTTATCTTTCATTTGAAAGTAGATGACACACTTAATGCAGTAGCATACATGTAACTCCTTACGAAGTTGTGGTTTTTGACCCTCAGCGCCCTTGAACGCAGAGTGGGGACTTAATTGTTGTCAATATTCCTATGACCTCTAACACAAACAGCGGTATATAGCAAAAGGACGTTTTGCTTTAATTTGAAAGAGAGTACTAGTATTTTCATACGTACTAGTATTTACATATGGAAAGATGACCTGGATTGTTGTTGAAACGTATATATTTACTTATGATACTCAAGACGAAACAACATGCACTTTTGTCCAGATTGAGCATCACGATGCAACCATGGCCCAAAGCCAAATTGGTCTAACGTCACTATTTCACCGTTCTTACTAAGCGCACATCTATGATACAGCCTACGGGTATGCATGAACGCAACCTCCCTAAACTCTGCCGTGCGAGAGTGAAATTGCCTAAAAATTTTAGAATAAAAGGTGCACCATGGCCAGTTGTAGTCCAACGACCTACATAAGACATCACAATTCTAAAGCCTTATCAAAGAAATCCCAAGTGATATAGGGCCTACGATGTAATTAAACCCTATCAACAGTGCCGATAACAGCAATTCACTGTGTTGAAGCTTGATTTGACATACTCATCCATCAGATATTTGCCTACTCTGGCTTCAAAGGTCAGCACAGATCAGATGAGGGCCATAGTAGTTTCCATTTCTATAATTACGTGCGTGGATTCATTACTCTTCCAACAAAGACTTTTAATTATGTTTGCCGATAGCGCAAACGTACAATGTCCGTTTAAAATTCCCCGGTTTTTGATGCCATAGTGAGAACATACGATTGAATGGGAAGTTGATTTTGTCTGCATAAATTCCATAGAATATCTGTCTCAATGGCTGTACTATTTAATATGAATTTTTAACGAGACAAGGCCTATAAATATTTGTTGCATATCAATATTCCTGTGAATACCAGGTACAAGATTCTTCGCGATTTCATATGATTCCATTGTTCGCAATACTTCAGAAATGTGTGTTGCCTGTATTACAGTTCCTTAAAATAATATATCGTCAACCTCCGTAGCCAACATCAACATTGACTTCTATTTCAATAAAATAAACACAAAAGCCGGAAATTAGGTGAAGGCTATCAGAAGTGCACACTAGATAAACAGCCGCGCCAATTGTGAACTTAAGCATATGGTAAATGAATAAAGATTTAAACTATTTCCTGTTAATGTAGGGGGCACTTTGGAGAACTCGATGTGTTTCTGGAAGTAAATATGGATTTCTACTTAAACTTGATGTGTAGACTCTATCTAGTAAAAAGGACCACATGTTTATAAAGCCCTACATCTTCTCTCTCTCTCCCATATATATACATGCATATATGCTAGATAGGGATAGATGGATTGATAAACTATATACCTTTCTCTACCAAAAGCAGGGCGTCTTCATTGTCCACCTCCTCCATCCGGGGTATGAGGCGAGCTTGTGGGAGGATCCTTTTGTCCGCGTTAATTCGCTCAATCGCGTAGGTGAAGGCTGCTGCTTCTTCAGTACTTCGACCTTTGTCGAATATGGCGCCTGAAAGTACATGGAAATATTTACTACAAATGGGCTCAAACTATAGGCTTCTCTGTAAAAGTTTAACCCCTACTTGTCTAAATCAGTCTGGGAGATAGTTCCTGGGAGATATACTTCAATTTATAGATTTCATTATCAATGTCTGAGGTTTACGTGATCTTGACATCCATCTGCCTTCTTTATACGCTGCCACCTTGTATGGCGTATTTGCATGTACAGTATACATCTGATAACATAAGTTGACAGGCCAAAGTCATGGCAAGGCCCAACAGAATAACGTACAAATGCTACATTTGAACATTATCTTCTTCGATCAAAACATTTGTATGACAGTGATAGATTCTTTACAGTTTTCTTACAAGGCAATAAGTAGATGACGTTTTGCCTTGAACAGATGTTTGGTTTGTCAAGAAGCCTTTCCTCTGCCTTGTTTCCTTTCCCGAGAATTAGTCAACCCGAAGGCATTCTCTATGGATATCTTTACCACCATCGCGATATACATTCCTGGAATGAACTATTTTATATTGGAAGATAAGTTGTTGAGGTCGTCGCATGGAAATAGGTCACCATTAGTATCCGTCTGCCTGTCTACCTAAAGGTCTTGTATGCTGACAGGTAATGATACGGTCTACTGAAGCCGCGAGGCTATCTGGTTCACGGAATGTGGCTTGCACTCTTCCTTGCTGTGATTAAAGACCACCTAGCATTCTGTTAAAAGCTACCTGCTTTTCCGTTAAGACTTCCATTACTGATGTGGTGTCACGTCCCAAAAGAGAGGTGGTAGATCTTGTTTCCTATCTCAATGACAATGTACCAAAGACTCTTTCATCAGGGTGCAGTTAATTCACAGGCACGAGGATATTTCAGAGAGATAGAAACGTATCTTAGGGATTGCTGCAAACGCGGAAGTGTTGGATGGAGATAACGTTGTAAGTAATGGCTGTTATACACTGGTCCGATCGGAATGAGTGAATTTATGGCGTCCACGAGGAATAAATGCTAAGATTCTATTGACTTCTTGTCGAACAGTGCACTCTGAATTCCCACAGAGCCTAATAAAATATTATATTAGGAAATATATTGATTAAACGCCTGAACGGGTTGCTCGGTGCGGCAATTGTGGGAGGCTGTTGTCAAGTTTCTTTGGGAAATGAATCGGAGACTGTCGTCGAGGTAACACCATCCGGCGCGGAGTATTGATGTCGTTTGCAAAAATCAATTATTACATGCTCCTCTTGTCTCTGTAGACTGAGGTGAATTTACAGGAAAGACGGATCGCCTCATGGTAATACAGGAAGATGGATTATTTCATCAACAGAAAGGCAATTGTAAACAAATAAATCATGGACTGTGAGAGTTTTGAAGCTACATCGGAGGCGTTTTCATCAGCTTGCTGAAACGTCCAGTCTCGGAGTTATAATGATAAGAGTCGAAAAACGGAGGGGGAAAAACTGACGTAAAAAGGGGAAAATGAAGATATGCACACTTGTTGTAAAAAGTAGTCTAATGAAAAAACTTTAGAACTATATTTGACATTTTGCTCCATGGCACCAACGAAACTAACACATTTCTGGACAGATCTCAACGGGGGGTTGTAAAATATTCATCACCAAACTGTTGAACTGAAACTGTTTGAATTCAGACAATTATAGTACATTATAGTCAGTCCCAAGGTAGCAATAGTTTTAATAACACTAAGTACTCCCCACAACGCACTACAATCGTTTATGAGATCTTATTTGACATGGACATTTTACCTTGGAGACTGAAAGGCTAACTTGTATCCCTGTTTCCATACATGTTAAACTGCTTGCCTAAATTTTCTTAAGTTGTTCTAAACTGAACTGATTGAGATGTGACTGACAAAAATTCCCATACCTGGGATATTGTCATTGGGAGTTTGCACGAAGAGGCTTTGATTGAGGAAAATGACGAATATCTGATTTGGATAGAGAATACATACAGGTCAACTGTGTTGGAAGGTAATGTAAGAGAACTCGAGGGACCATTGACACTAAAATATCGGAAAATGTTGAAACGAAAAAATTAAAGGCCCTATTGAAAGTCATATTTTTGTCATATGGCGTATAATAATGCAGGAAATGGATGGCTGACCGCCTACCATCTTTATATTCTGGCCATATGGAGAGGCCAAAGCACTTTTCGAAGCGCTCATATGTCGGAAAATTGTATTTCCGCAATTTGGAATCTAATATTGGTTCGAACGTGACCATGCAACTGCCTGAATATATGCTTTTAGTTCCTTGACAGGTGCGTGCCTCCACAAAACCTTCGAGTGACCTCTAGACAGAGTATTGA
>LZCU01201490.1:0-14530 GCA_001663935.1 Asymmetron lucayanum | reverse complement strand
CCATACGTAACTCATACGCAGCCGTACGCAATACATACGCATATGTGTGACGGGGGCCTTAAACTTTTCAAGTCAAGGTGAATAAACGTCTGTTTTCACAGTCCAGTATCGTAACCCAAAACATGCGAGTGGCTCTTTTGAGCCTTGTTTTGTGGTAATTAGGATAGGAAAGCAACGATAATGTGGAATTTCTACATCAAGTTTTCAAATTAGTCTTAAGTTGTACATTGTATTTCCCTTGATCTCTGTGTAAGCTCCCTCACTTCCAAAATCATGCAAATGATTTCATTACTAGCATGTGGGATGCACAGATATTCTCTACATGCTAAAACTGTAAATTTAGAGGGTAGTGCTATTCTTCGCTTCAGGGGTTCACGTTCCTATTTCAACGTGGAATTGAGTCACCGTAATACTCAAGGGTGAAGGTTTTATGACGTCATGGATCATTGTCATTACTTAGTCTGAATTGTCAGCAGTACATGTCACTGTCAATCAGGATACTTCAAAAACTTTTCAAAAACATGAGAAAGTTCAGGTATTAGAATTAGAGTTGTTTTTGCTTATTTTTTTTTGGGGGGGGGGTCTTGCTTTCAAGTGCCAAGTGCTATGAAAACTCTGTGACAAACTTAAAGGGTTAATAATTTTGTACCGACTTGAAAAGAATTCGGAACAAAGCTATTGTTATACATACAGTATGTGAGCGAAATGCCTTGAGTAGACCCTGACCACTATTGGCTTGACCGTGGTAAAAGCAGACTGACAAAAGCATTCTCTCTTAACAAATAGCGCTGGTGCAAGATGAAAGGTAGTGAGGAAGGTATGTGAAGAATCAATATTTGAACTCACCTTGGGCAAACACGGTAACATTTTACGGTAACACTAAATCTTCTCGGGAGTACCAGTACATTCAAAAATTACCTACCTCGTCAAACCTTTAGCCATCGAGAGTAACGTATCACAGTTTGGTTATCCGTATTGTATCATGAAAACGACTGGTTCGTGGCACGTTTTGCATTGGTAGGTGAGCGAAAGCTCTTTGGATTAGCGTTGTTTGTAAACAGTTAACTTGGTACCTCTGACAAGTGGTTTGATATGGTTGCTAGTTACCGTATGTTCGCGTCACTCATACACAGAAATCTGTTTGGCGTAAGTAACTTTTACTTTTGGAAGTAAAAGTTTACAAGCTTGTGTTCTTCCAATGATATGCCACTCTCAGCTCTGTAAGTTTCGCGTATGCAGGCACAACAAGAGTTGTCTGTGCGATTCACACTATCGCAGTCTCTTATTGAGTGCACACTAATACGTACTGGCAAACCGGTTGTAGACCATGCCAATTTGAGCCAAATTAATATGCAGAAGTTACATTCGTCATGTCGAACTTAGCCAAACCACTTGAACCTGATCAGCAGTTGTTTGATAGAACTATAAATTATCGAGTCTTCGGACATAGAATCTATGGCATTCGGCTAAATATACCCGTGAGCATGATCTACAGATAGCCATAGATACTACGAAAGAGATGAAGGGTTTATATATTCACGATTGGTACCAGTGACTGATGATCTGTGCACCGTGAGAGCTCCTGAAGTGTGCCGAACTGATAGACACTAAACATAGAAAGTACTTTATTGTTTGCTCACAGTGCCAATTTGATGACGACTGCCAGTTTGTCTACTCGAAAGAGAAAGAAAGACGGAAAATAGTATCTGGTATTAGCCCCTGTTTCGACGAATGTTTGGAGGTTTTTCATGTTTGAACTAGAATAGCTAAATGGATTCCAAAACATCTTTTTCTAGTAGATTTTATCTACTGTTTTGACCGAATGGCCTTGACGTGATTAACTCCACGCCATAATTGAATCCAGAACAAATTCGGACACTTTTGCCACATTGATAAATGGAATCACCGGTCATGAATGTGGGGATTTGCATCGATCTATGCAAGTCGTTCCGTGTTGCTCTTTTGCTCGTCATTTGTTTCGCACCGGCGTTAGTGGATGGACGAATCGTGATCACATGGCAAGCTTAAGGTTCCAACAACCATGAGCTTATCATAGTTGCTAGCTAGTGAACGCTAGGTAAGACAAAGATGTGGAGACTTGGAGTATGGAGACTTGAGACTTGATATTAAGCTGGCCTTACTCATTCAAGAACTGCTGCCTGCAAAAAGAGGCCTTATGAGTGCTCATAACATGCAACATGTCACGATAAAACTGCATACTTTTCGCCTATATTACCTTTGTCTTCCTGGTTCTGGCAAAATGTCGATATCCACTTGTCCCTCGTCACCAAAGATGGACTTAAAGTCTTGCTAACACATGTTGAGTGTCGAGGAAACGGCTGTAAGTTTTATAGTTTACAACACCAGCGTCGGCGTTGTCACTGTGGGTGCGTGTTGTTTTTGTGTCTTGGTCAGGTTTGGGCATGCAAATATAATTTGTTGACTTAGTCATGCAGGCGGCAAAGAATACCTCCTCATTGGCTGGACAAGACCTTGTGACTTCTCGGTTACCGATGATGAATGACTACGCATTTTTACTTTGTTTCGGCATCAAAGGGTCGTCTGTGAGTCCACATTACTTCCTCCTCTGTTCAACTGAAAGGGTTTAAGTTAACAAAGGCACCTTAAGGTATTCATAACAGCAATAAAGGTCATAAAGCTGGGTGCGGCAGTATGTAGCCGTGTTCGTTTAGGTACTTATCTTTGTGTAGTGGCTGGTAAAAGGCAAGTGTACGTTACACCGTATGTGCGTATGCCTGTGCGACGGACGTTGATAGGACTACGTGAGCATATTAATAATGTTGAGGTTACGAAAGCCTCTCACTGGCTTTGCGACCGTTTCGCGACCTGTTTGCGTCAGGCTATTATAGCAAATCGATAGTTAATGTGTACTACTCAGGCAAGCTGGCCCTACAACTGAATTAGGCCGGACCTACAGATAGAAAACAACGTATGTAATGTGAAATACATTCGCACGCGAATCACAACATCTTGGTATGCTGTTAAAATAACGTTGTTAGCACCATCGGGCAATGTGCGGCTAGCGGCTGGAGGTGCGGAAAAAACACCACAAGACACGAGAAAACGAGCTGTATATTAAGTAACAGCATATCAAGATGCTGTGATTCGCGCCACCCGTGAACAAACATCATAACATCATAACTCAATTCATGCAGTCTGATAGCCTACTTGATCCTCTACCAGACAGTGCAACGTCGGCGCTTGTCGGCGCACTGTCTCTCATTTAAGAGTTTATACGAATTTTTCAAGGAATTTTTCGCACTATTTTGTATCTGCGCATTCTGACACCGGAGGGTCGCATAAATTACCGCGGCCTGCAACCATAAGAACGATATTGTCGGTCTTGTCTAATAGTGCAATGACCAGTTGTTTTTGATAGGGGGTCAAACTTTGGCGAGACAGGACCATTTACGTAAGACATTATCGGGGAAGTGACAGTGATCTCCCTCCCATGTGCGCCTAGCTCAGCAATGTGCTTACAAGACCACCAGACGATCATTCTATGATGTCCTCCAAAACATGATGCTAAGGCGTCAGACGCACAGGCTAGTGCTGAGCACACGAAATCTTTTAGAGCTATCGTGGGTTTCGTCAGATATTGCAGTGCGTGTCTGGCATATTGGAGATTATTTTTGGTTAGACAGTTAGAACAACACGTCTGTGATTAATGCGCTGACCTCTTCATCGACTTAATATTATGACGGTATTACAGCACGGGTGCATTTCTGAACCAATACAAGTATTTTCATAAACGTACATAACGCCCGTTTTCAGCCCTTATGGCCACTTTAAGTCGAAAATTTACAATAAGTTGTTCCCATAGCTCCTTCCACATTCGTCAAACCGTAGAAAGGAAAACAAAAACGTACAAAGTAAAAGTAAAAATATTACCGAGGTGCATTCGATGTCTTTTTAAAAGTTTGACGGACAAGCAGGATTTTTCAATAACCTATCTGTCTGCAAACCAGATTACAGTGGATACGAATTGGATTAACGGGAATACAGTGGGCCGTGCCATGGAGATCCAAACAATATAGTACAAGATGGATAAACAAATACAAAAAATACAAACACAAGAACAACTCAAGAGGCGCACAGATGGTCTTCTGAGACTAGTGAAAGGGCTTCCAAAACAATATGCACAATTTGCCTTTGACCATATTAGTTTCTTCCAAGCTTCAGCTATTACCTCGTAATAGCTGTATTCTGGAATCATTTTAAAGGCTTTGACTTTTTTAATTGTGATAGTCAAATGAACTTCATCCCGCAATAATAAAGACTGTTCCTATCTTCATCTAGGTGCCACAATTCACAGCAGTGATTCGTTTGTGAGAAAACGGAGATGCATGCATAAACGTCGAACTGAAATGGGATTTCCCTGCAGAATGCTACAGGTAGTTGAGTGAACGATAGGGGGCGTGACCAGCTTATAGAAGTCTTGACCACATCCATTTAGCCACTGTACGCGTCTCACAGAACACAAGTCAAAGAGATATTTTCCGGTCAACAAAGTTTTAGCATGCCATTCGCCGGAGTAAAACTATTTTGGGAAAATACCGTAATTCAATATACACCTAAATTCAGGAAGCACGTTTAGTCAAAACTTTGTTAGCAATTGCTTAACTCGGTTTACTTGAATAGAATCTTCCCAAAACAATCAGACTCAATTGTTGGTTGTTTACATGTTTCCCGCTGAGTCCAGGAGAGACCAAAATAAAAGGCATCCCTCACCAGTGGCCGATAGAAGGCAATCAGAGTGCTGTGTATGTAAAGCTTAAAATTCGAAATGTCTAGGATATAGTTTTTTTGGCAACTTCGGCTAGCATGCTAGAAACAGTATCTACCTTCTCGTGGGTTTGTTAAGAGACCACAAAGCAGCAAGTGTCTTTATGCCTAAGGGTGTGAAATGACACAGTGACACAATAAAAAGTGACACAGTGCACCTTTGTGTTTGTGACGTTGCCATTGGCTCCTATTCGGAACCACTGACCCGATGCTAGGTCAAATACAGGTCCCCTGCATAGTGGGTAATCACTTGTTATTTCTACATCACTACGTGCTTGCAACACTACAGTCTTTAAGATGGATCTAGCTCATCGAGACATACTCAGACATCATCGGAAATTTATTGTCAAGGATTTGACGGTAGCTGATGTCAAAGACAGTCTTATTAAGGATGACATTTTCAACAGTGAGGAATGGGGGGAAATTGACGCAGGGGCGAGGCCTGACCACAAGGCATCCAAGCTTATGGACAAGCTACCCTCTCGAGGTCCCCGTGCTTTTTGGTGCTTTTGTGATGCACTTATGACTGGACGGTTGGAGTTCCTCGGCGTACCCCTCATAAAGGAAGGTGGGTGGATATCACGAAATAGTAGTATAAAATGTACATTTAGCACAAGTTGCGCTGCTCGGAAAGTTTCCCTGGCCCTGTTCCAAGATACATCTGGACACCTAAAGTATATCAATGGGTAGAAGCTTTTCAACATACACAAGAGAAAACATAAAAGTGAAGACGATACCATACTGCAAGCACAAGGTGTAAACTCGATTAACAGGTTCACACTCACTTTAACAGAATGGTATGGTAAAGGTACATTAAATACATTTGACAGATTGGTGTTGTCAATACATAGCGTTCGGCGCATGAGTAACATCGAGAACCATAAGAAAGTGAAAAATCAAAACAGATTGTTTCTAAATCTGGAAATGGGAAACAGGGAAAATATCTTAAGCTGGAAGAAGCTACTTGTTAATGTTTGCAAACACAGGTGGAATTCCGGGCAGGTGTCTAATGTAAACATAACACATTCTGTTTGAAGAACACGATACAGGTTTAGATTAACCCCTTATTGTCAATGATTTTCTAACGGCTCCGCCACAAATGAACTTGGTCTGGAAAGAAACCAGGTTCAGACAAAATAACGCTTGAATTTGGCAAAACCTCCGTCTATCATGTAGCTAGGCAGTTGGATGATCAATTCAACAAGGGAAGGCCTGGAAGCAGGGGATGTTTCGATTGCTACACAGCAAGGAGAAGAAATCACTTTAGACAATCGAAGAAGCAGACGGAATGTTGACTGCAAAATCTTAGAACGCATGTACCTTTGCTCTAACGTTCGATAGCAACTATGTTACCGTTTCGTTGACTTTGAACTGACTTTGGGATGTGGTAGGTGTGGCGTTAATGCATATTTGAAATTGTTACCACTCTTTCCAGAAACTATGTCAGCATAGCAGGTAAAAGTAGAAACGTGAATCGAAAGCAGTAACCTACTTCGACGTTAGCTGCAATTTACTGTTCCTTTCCATTTGTGTCAAAACAGATTAATTATTCTAATTAACAAACTGTCTTAGCTTTGTTTCTTCTATTTCAGCTTTACTCAGAGAGATAAGCGATGTCAGGGAAGAATATAAGAATTGTGCGTCGAAGGGGAAAGGAGTGCCTTTGTTAAAGGCGCTGAACAACGTAATTCATTCTGTTAGAGTTAGAGGCAGACAAGAGTCAGATCAGAAACTAACATCATTGAAACACATCAAGGAAGCCATGAAGAGCCCTTCGTTCGAGAAATGTCATGAGCAGATTCTGACTGACATTCTTGGCTTAGTTGAGAAATTAAAACGTATCAAAAACCGGCTGCAAGAGTATGAGTTAGTTCCTAAACATGTGAACAGCTTGAATTCCTCTTTGGCGGAAGGGGCTAACTTCCCGATACAATATGACCAGCACTTTGATTACTTCAAAAATCTTGGCCTGCAAGGAATAGAGGCCACAAGTAAAGAGAAGTTTGGCTCCTTTTTGGTTCTCATCCCGCATCTCTGTGACCTTTCTGAAGAAGCTGTTCGAAAGATGAAGAGACAGTCGTTGGATACAACAGGAGGTCAGTATGCACAACAGATACCCAAACGTTAAATTGTTGCATTCCTTACCTCTGATTTAATGGCTAGTCGAAACAATTAAATGGTATGAAATGTTCAAACTTTCAAAAAAGCTAAACAGTTTCTTGTAAGGTGTTGTTATAAGATTCTAGTGTCCCACTGTATGTACAATATAATTCTGTAAGTCACAGAATACAACACACGAGAATCAGGCTGATACATACAGTGGATGGCAGAACATGGCCTGGAATGTAAATAGATACAACAAATAGACATTCTCTCTTATCCCTCATGAGAAAAAAATCTGTTTGCAGTTTCTGTTGTTATCTATTCTTTTTCTTGTGTCTATTTCTCCCTTTATAGGTACCGGTACAGGGATCTCAGAACGTGACCAGAAGCAATCATCGACTCAGAGTACACTGGATCTGAATCTTCTAGAGGAGATGATGAAAAGGGCTTTGCGCACTGAGATGAAGGCGCAAGAAGAAGCACTTGGCCAGATGATGGACAAGAAGATGGAGGAGAAGATGGACGAGCAGAGGGACCAGTTGGCAACAATAATGGCCCAAAAACTGGACTTACAAAATACTGATATCACGAATAGTCTGTCTGATGTTTCCAACCACCTAAAAGACATAAAGGAAGCTTTACAAGGGCAGACAGAGATGGGGGACAAAGTCACCAGGTTGGAGGGAAGAGTGAGGAATCTCCTAGCGCAGAAGATCGACAGAACCAGAATCATGGAGGAAATTAGAGGCATAGAAAGTGAGTGCGTTTGACAGCCAGGTATACCCTTTGGAATGTTCTAAAATGTTCTTTCAGGAACAATTCGATGGCTTTGATTTTCACAGAGTTTTATCCCAACGTTTGGTTAGATCGATTGCAGTGTTCAAGATGACCTTCCCTTGTTTATTACAAAGCTGGTCACGTAGTCGACAACAGACTGACTCATGTTTTAAAACCCCGAAAGTGATTTTGTGCATTGTGATTTAGGTACAGTTGTCCAACTGAAACGGGAGGTCCAAGATGGAGACAGGGGCATAAAGGAAAGCCTAGAACGGATGAACAGGCATCTCCAGGACATGTTGGAAATGCTGGAACGTGATTCTTTGGGTAAGAGGCACTTTTTGTCCTTAACACAGGGAAGGAGGAAGATTTTCAGCTTTCTCTCTGTATTGGAAAATGGCGATGCGCTCGCAAAATTATGGCGTTATGCGTTACCACATAAGACCTTCAGTTGTGGATGGGGCGAACGGCAGTCACCTTACAATTATTCTTTTATACCAAAGACTCAGTCACATTTCGAAGGGGATTCGTAGCTTTAAAGTAAAGGGATGGCAGCTTTTACAGTCACGATATCGATCGGCTTTCGCTAGGAGCATGACTGATTTCAATCACATCACAAGTCCTCCCGATCCCCCAAATATCCCTTCAGGTACTTGGCGTCCCACCTCTGTTTGGAAATGTGGCTTTACACATTGTTAACACACACACACGCACACACACACACATACACACACACACATACACGCACACATATCCACACAAACATACACAGATATTCACGTATATATATATATATATATATATAGAGAGAGAGAGAGAGAGAGAGAGAGATTTACATATAGATTTATATGTATATTCTATATATTTATATGCATGTCATATTGGTAATACTAATCAGGTACAAGTACTTCTTGTACTTCTTGTAGTGTTCAAAGGGATGTATATTCTGTCTGTTACAGATCACCAACAGCTAGATGCGGCTATTAACATTGTGCATGTGTTTAAATATTTTGGCCGAATCTTAGGATTATCAGACCTCGAAATTAAAGATATCCGTAGCAGTGCTCCAGGTAACCTTGACGAGCAAAAGTCTGAACTTCTTCGTCGATGGAGGGTGAAAAATGGCAGTAACGCCACAGCCAAGCTCTTAGAACGGGCATGTAGAAAAGCTGGATTTTCAGTACTTGCTGACACAATTTCTAGTATCGCCAGCCACAGTGTTCCTGGAGCAGGTAATCCATATTTTCATGTATACGAATCAATACACCTCCCACTGCAGCTAGTATATGATGTGAATTGTAGTCGGCATCTTCCACAGGCATACATATTTACGATAGCAGAAGCAACAATAGCTCTTTCCAGCAGTGCTTTTATTAACTGCTGGCGTAATATTCAACAATTCAACACATCGCTTCGCCCTCCATTACACATGTCAGAAAGTTCCAAACCGCGTGGAGTTAGATTAATACTTGAAATAATTCCAACGATTTGAATGGCTTTATTGAAGAAAAAATAAAGAAAAAGCATTAATTTGAAAAAAAGTAGGATTTCGTCTATTATTAGATTGTTGACACAATAGGCTGTCAACTAGAATTGCATTCCACCGTTACGTTGGCAATTTTTCTCATTCCGTCTTCTACCATGCAAGCTTGCATGGCAATTCCTCCCACATCAGTAGAATTAGTAATTCAGAAATGTAATTGCAGTTGTGTCAAAGTATTTGCCTTTTTGTTATGATGTGATTGCTATCCTTTATTGTACAGCCCTTTCGCTAGTACAGTGCATTAATTGAGATGTTTAGTAGTAAATTGTGAGAAAAGTTATTGTTTGTTAAGTTTCTAATGAACGTACTTGTTGATGGGCAAGGTTAACATTAATTTTAGTTTAAAGTCCCACAATTGAATGGCATGTGGTACAATTTAAAACAGCTCTGTTTGTTGATCTGACTTCAAGTATTTCACCAAAGGATAGCCCTAATTCTTGTGGCGGAATTCGCTGCTGAAAAAGGGTACCTAAAATTATGTCCACTATCTATCACTTTATTTCAATGACGAGGTCACTACTATGTTATGTTGAACCTATAATCTACATTTACAGTATTTTCTACCCAGCTTCTCTAGAACCACTGCCGCAAATACCCGGAGGACAAGGAACCTCACGCCAGATGTCCGTCAGCCAGTCCTGGCCCCCTGATAAGAAAGGTTAGATTGTTTTACAGATTTCCATTGCGTTTTTCTCTACCTTAGTGGAAATGTCTCTGATTATGTTGTAGCTTTCAAGTTTTAAACCAACAATGACGTGATTTTTGCCATAGTCAAAAGTTAAATTGCACAGCTCAAGACGCAGCACACAATGATATAGCATAACAATCACAGCGTGTCAGTGACAGTAGATGTACGTACCTCTGGGAGCCGTATTGCATGATTTTTGTTCAAATTTAATATATAAACCTATTTTCCTCGTATTGACTTATCGTCTTGATAACTTTTTTAGACCAAGATCAAACACGTAGCCATTGATTTAACCTTACACATTTTCATGTATCTTTTCTAATAACAGCCAGCAAGAGAAAGACGACCAAAAAGTGATTCTACTGCAATGAAAGATTTTAAAGCAGACAAGTTAACTTTTAACACACACATCATGTCATTCAAACAGGCAATACTCAGCCACACGAGTCAACAGTTGTAGTTTAAAGGCGTATTATGTAACTTTTTTACGCCAAAATATGAAATATTCTAAATGCAAAAAATCTCTTTGTAATCAACATTAATCATCACACTTTTCAATCAATTTGTGACATTATTTCACATTTTTGAGATATTTGGTTAGCGCAAAAACAGTTCAATCGAGTACTTCAAATAGAAAGAATTCAAATCAAACCAATCATGGCCGCCACTCCAAGGGTACCACTTAACTCTCACGAACATGCAAAATATATGCGTGATATTGCATCTATGGCAACATATATTATCAGACAAACCCTTACTCATATTAACACGTCCGTACACATCCTTGTACATCCTTACACATCCTTGTACAAGTGTACGGATGTGTTAGCAGAGGTACGAATGTGTTAGTATGGGTAAGGGTTTGTCTGATAATGTATGTTGCCTAATATGCATTATCAAGTGTCTCATTTACATGTTCAGGAGACTTAAATGATTCCCTTACCACCAAGTGCGTGTTAAAATTTTGGAGCCATCAAACGCGTTGGTATGGCGCAACGACGTTGATTTTTCACCCCGTAATCAGGTAGGGTGGATTCAACTAACTATGGGAATAAAAGGCCGAAAAATTTACTTTTTGTCATACGTTGCAACGGCCTGATCATACACAATATGTCTTTAATGAAGCATACGTTCCAATGAGAACTCCGTTTTCTGACTATTAACAGATATTACAACACAGGGATGGGGATAGTGGCACACCGTCAGCATGTATACTTGTGATATGCAAGCAGATTTACATAATTTACATATGTATGGAAGAAGATCGTTCACTAACTACAGCATATATGAAGTTGAACACAAGTATTACTTTAATACAAGAAGTTAACATTTATTTCTGGTGTATTTTGATAAATGTATAAGATAGCATTTCTTTGTTGATTGAATATAAGTGAATTTTCGGTGTTTAACAAGGAGACAGATATATGTGCAAATCTGTTATTTTTGATAATGTACGGATTTATCTCGATAGTAATTGATAGAGATATTTGCTGTACATAAAGGAGTTCAAGTAATGTGTGAGATGGTATTTTGGGTATTTTAGTGCCGTGTCCTTCTTGGACCTTTACAGATTGCATTATTGGAACATATCTAGCAATCATTATGAACGAATGAAAATCTTTCAGCAGAGAGTGCTATTTAAAGACCAGTAAATGCGTGTAACTGTGATACTCAGTACCTTTGTAGGTTTTGAAATGTGGAGCATTTGTTACTAGTATTAACCAGGAGTGCCAAAAGTAAATTGGATTCTGTTGTTTGTTGTTGGCTTGTCCTTTAACATATGGGACGGAGATTCTTGGTTTGTGACTATCAATATAAGGAATTGCCATATGCATACGAGCATAGATACATGTATATTGGCGTGTGTGTGTTATATGAATTTCCCTTGTTGAAAGATTGCTTAGCCCAATGGGGGCAAATACAGGCATAATCTACACAAAATGTATAAAGGTCTTGCATTCAATGTTGCAATCGACACCATGATTACTTGTAATAAAGCCGACTTTCCGACAAAGCGACAACAGTTGAGTTGGTATACCTTCACTTAACTATGCTATCAACTACTCAAGAGTACGTGTAATGTGATTTCCCTGGAAAAATGAGTTGAAGGAGGAAATTTTGATGAGATGATCTTTCCATTTGCAGCATAATTCTAATTTGGCCTTATGGAAAATTATTCGGGAACAGTTTCTCATTCTTGCTATTGGTCCGCAAGTGGTACCAACTCAGAGGTTCAATTTCAATATTGTCAGCAAGGACTCAATCTTTAACCGTTCTCGTTCAATTGGCAGTTCTGATAGGCGCAAGGTCATATGAGGTTGAACGTTCAAAGCATTTTGCGAGTACCCCCGGTACTTTGCTTCTTGCATGCGTCATCTTGCGGTTTTTACAAAAACTGCCCCATGCGATGTCAGAAGCGCTCGGTTGGTGGCTGCATGGGTGCGTCCTTAGCCGCCTGTTGATAAAGTTCTTTCTTGTCATTCTGCTTCTTGACGACCGAGGCGATAACGAAGAGCAGCATGAGGCTCAGCACGATGAATCCCGCGCACCCGACAGCGGCCTGCTCCATGGCTCCCCACTTGTTAAGCCCCGACAGACCTTCCAGGAACCTCCCTATGCGGGTACTGTTGTCGTACGCCTGCAAGGAAACAAACAGTATTGACAAAATGATTAGTAACATTTTACTAGCAAATCTAAATAGACGATTATTGCTGTCTTAGACCTTTGATATTTTAGAGTTAGAAAAACCAATGGAAGCAGGACATGTCACTTACCACTCCCTGTGCAAAAATGGACTATTCTAAAATCATCGGGAACAGATGTATTATCTCCTTGCAAAAAAAAAAAAGACTAAGGCCAAACTCAGCCTGTTAAAATGGAATTTCCCTAAATTACACTATACTCTAAGGCAAGATGGCAAGATGTTCAAGGCTGTTCAATAGTTAGTCCCATAACAAATGTACTTACATCCTGCAAAAATGGAAACGGACTATTCTATTAATCCTTTTCCGGAACCCCTACATATTAAGGACCCAATACACATGTATCTTCATGTAGAAGTATGGTTGTAGCAGGGATCGCTTAATCATTTAGGGATAACGGTTCTCCCCTTTCTAGAATGTATACGATTTGCCATAATTAATTCAAACCGACAGGAGCCGCACGCACCCACTGCAGGTACACGCACCATGGGATTGATTTTGTTTGTTTGAAGAAAAAAACTTTCAGGAACTAACAAGTGTCAACGTGTGAGTCTGAAGAAACTAACAAATACACCAGGTAGTAGGAATTCCCAAAGGTATCGATTGTTTACAAAAATTGTGGATTTTCTATGGTATTTTAATTTAAAAGTGCCCAAAATTGCACCAGTTTTTATTACCTTTGTATAATTTGGCCACGATGTTCATTAGCCTCGATTCAATCTGTTGATAAATTATCGACTTATTATCGAATATACTAAATACAAACATATACTAAATATCAAGATGATACTATGATGATATCAAGAGTACTATTTACGGAATCCAGTGTTTCCGCTAACTACTGCAGTTTGTTTCTTTATAACAAGTGGCGGCCTTGGACTGTTTTCTTTGATCGACTATTTTCAGTGCTGGACGTTGCTCTTGCAGTTGCTTTGGTAGTAGGCTGGGAACGATTAAAACACCACTTGAATGTCTACTTGTTTGCTTCATATCTTGAAATTTACATTATTATCTCTACACAAACTGTTTATACATATGCGTCGTGGTAACGTTTCAGTAAATAACACTAACAACTTTTGACACATACAGGTGAGATTCATTGGAAATTAGGGGGAAAAGGAGATTATATTTGCCTTTCGAAAAAAATAAAAAATGGAAAATTTTTGGGCAGCTTCGATGGTGACTCGACCTTACAACGTTTTACACATACTACTCCTGACGTTTTCCAGATATGTCCATTCTTTACATACCATTGCCTTTGGAATCCTTCAAATGGTGCCGGCTTCCGGTACAACTATGTATCCAAGCGTTGTCTAATCATCAATAGGGTTGCGTTCACGACGTTAACGCGATCCTGGACACTAGTATTCCTCTAGATCATAGGTAACACAGCTCTAAAACTATTGCGGTGCTGCTTTCCCTTCTAGGACTGCGTTAGTTTGCGTGCCTCTCACACAGACAACTAGCATGAATAATACAACACTACCCTGTAATGTACAGAAATGAGGAACAATTGTCTCGCGGAATGCATCGTAATCACGTGAAACCTGCCCGGCAACTTTCCTCATTACAAGAATGACATACAAGGAAGGGAGTGTGTCTGTCGCATTATGCTGTGAGGGTGGTACCCACAGTTACTTGCAATGAGTTTTCCGCTAAGACCACCTTTCCAAAATACATTTAACTGGCCGTAACGAAAATGTTTCTATGCCCAATTCTACTTTGGGAAACATTGTGTTTTCTATCTTAAGTTTTCTTATAACTTTTGGACAATCGATGACTTAACATCACGCGAATGGATTTATTCTAATTTTGAGTGACTTGTTTACTAATCGACGTTTGGTATTCTTATTCTTCGCATACTATCTCTGAGGTGCTTAATCAAATACAGATGGAACAAATAAGGATGTT